>JAWPHD010006561.1:0-2500 GCA_037043455.1 Cyrtodaria siliqua
TTTTAAATATTTGAAAGTTTTATGATGCAATATAGGTACTTTAAATTCTTTTATTAGGGTTGTGGACACAAAATTAGCCATACCTGACACCTGGTATACACAATTGGCCTGTAATGCACCTATTTGACACAATTAAAGGTATATCTAGTAAGTTTATTAATTTATGAGGGCTCTGCATACATTTTTTTGGCAAAAATGTCAGAAAGCGACAAGCTGCGTCTGTCTGCTAAGATGTTGAAAAGGCGCTTATGTCTGTTTTGAAAAAGCTGTTGAGGTAAACTCTGACTCTGAGTTTATCGCGTCTTGACGGTTAGTGTTGATATGCAAATATGTTATGCGGTTTAATACATTTTACAAATTAAATAATTTAGTTGGCAAAAAATATGACATTTTCTTTTTTTTTTTAAAGTTTTTATCTACCCCACCCCCTTCATTTTAATGAATTTTCATGGATCTGTACTGTCAACAGTGCTTTTTGGCTGCATGGCTGCATGAAAATGACCTGTAAAGGTGGCACAAACAATATCTAATAAAAAAATACATTAAATTGTACAATAACAGGCAATCTTGTGTAATGAGCATATTGTAAAACATGGCATGGCCTTAAAAATGGAGTTGGGGAGAATATTCTCTGAATTATTTTTTGTCATTTTTAAAGTGAAAAGTTGCATTTTCTTGATGGTTTCACATATATAAACTGCTGCATAATGTTAATTAATCCATTTGAAGGCAGAGTTTGAATATATACAAAAACAATGGCATTTTTTGGTAAAATCTGCTATTTTGAGCCCTGAAAATCACAAATATCATTTTTCAGTAGAAATGATTTTCAAGAGAGCTTCAACTGGTTGAAAATCACATGTTATTGATGAAATCAATTCAAAATCACTTTATTTGAAACAAAAGATTGGAACGGTTGTCGAGATATGGCATTTTGAAGATTCTGGATTTACGCGTAAAAATCGCATGAATTTGACATCAGCCGAAGCCCTTTAAAGCCCTCATAATTTGTAGAAAAGTATTTTTTTCTAAAATCAAAAGACACAGTTTTCCTCAGAATGAATGTATGAAACAATTTAGCCAGAAAAAACAAACTTCAGTTAGGTTTGAATGTCTATTTAGGTCAGATACCACTATTGATTTGGGGCTTCTGATTGGTTGAAAAAAGTATAGGGTCTATTAGGGTATATAGTCAGATTGTAAGGTAGATTCTGATTGGATTAAATTACCCAAATCATAACAAATCCCCATAAAACATCAAAATATTATGTTTCCATCATAAAACATGTTGATTTAGGATATTTTGACTGAAATTAGCATTTTTATGGATACAATTTTACTGAGAGTATATATGCAAAAAGTAAAATTTCTTTACTGCCATTCTGGGGGTGGCCACCTTCAGTGAACTATTAGAGGCTGAAAGCATCAGATTATCCCCAATTTGCTGCTCATTTTTGAGTGTCTCTAAGATAGTTCTTTAAAAACAGTTAGGTTTTTTCATCCGTTCCGATATAGGAATAGGGGTTGTAGGCCAAAAGGCTATAATGGAGACCTATAGGAAATGCAATAGTGGTATATGACCACTATCACCATGCGCTCACGCATGCATTTGTACCGGATATTATCATTTAATACACTTAGTCTCGGTCACACGGCCCGCTTCTAATTTCTTCGCCACGCTATGCTACGCGGATTCAGAACATGTAAGACATATGTATGCATGTATGCTACGGTCTTGGCAGGCCAAGACTATTTAATACCCTAGATGTTCATGTTTTAAATCGAGCCGAGAGCCTTCCTAGCCTTTACACTTAGATCGTTCATAAATCATAAACCTTCCTGCGTATAAAACACGTTAAGCATAGAGTTTGTATTTAATGGTACTGTAGATTGCTATTGCTTTTAACCAGCACATTTCAAAATCTGCCAAATTATTCATACGCGTCGGCACCTTGCGTGGGGTTCGCGATGTTGATGAGAGAGTATTTTCAGTTAAATATCCTTAAAAAATCACTGTTAGGTATGTAATAAATAGTATAATCTACAGTATCGGTGTGTAATACCGAAGCATTGTGGTGTAGTGGTTAGAGCGTCTGCATTGCATTCGGGAGGTCGTGGGTTCGAGTCCCCTGACCGCGTCATACCAAAGACTTTAAAAATGGTAGTAGTCACTTGTAGCCCTTGCCTGACAAATAATGGGTAGTGCTACAACTGATTGACCAGTGTCAGAATAATGTGACTGGGCGTGGTATTCCAGTGTGGCAGCACTATGAAGAAACCATTGAGTTCGCTGCTTCAGCAGACATATCATCACATCAGACCGACTCAATTGTACCTATGACCGTCGGGTAGAACGCCTGTCGGTTGCTTGGTGGACGGACTATAATCCTTAGAAACACACACACACACACACACACACACACACACACACACACACAGTATCGGTGTTAAAAAACTCGTTCGAACCGAATTACGTGTTTTCTTGTCATATGTTTCGTAT
>JAWPHD010006561.1:7500-142952 GCA_037043455.1 Cyrtodaria siliqua
CAAATCATCTCTACCATTTTCACATCAGAATCAGAAACATCACCATGCACTTCTATACCCCACCCATGAACAGTGAATATTCCCTCCTCAGGCTCAGTGATGTATGTTCCTTAGTGATAACTATGTACGATGTAATTCCTTACCTTATTATCTCCATCATGTCCAGCCATTCCTAACAATAATTTGTACAGTTATGCTTTATTTTTAATGTTTATTCCCAACACTATGTCATCCTAACATACATGTCCAAAATATACGCATATCATCTTGCGTACTGCAGTAAATATACGCTGTTTTTATCCAGACCAGCTATAATTGGTAATTAATTTTCATTTAACACTGGTAACTTATAATGTCATGAAATATTTGCTGGCTGTGAGAAGTTCCGTTTAGTCATCAAATTACATTTATTTTGGCGAAAAAGTTCATAGCAAACCTTTTTTTATATTATACACATGTCGTGCAGTGGATATTAAATGAAATAAAAGAGTAACTATAGGGTAAAACATGAATAATACTAATAAAAACTGTCACAGTTCCAATAAAATAGACAAAAATATATATTAGTAGTTAAGAGTCATTAGATTGAAAAACTTTACTCATAGCTGATCGGTTCAATTTCCTGTCGTCTGCAAACTCTGCATCCAGTAAGAGTTGTTTACATGTGCTATTTTTAGAGTAATTCACTGTAACTGACAGAATTGAATTGGGTTTTATAGTCGCACCAACAGCTAAGGTCATATGGCGACTTTCCAGCTTCCATTGGTGGAGGAAGACCCCAGGTGCCCCTCCGGGCAATTTTCGTGCACGGGCGGGCATCTGGGTAGAACCACCGACGTTCCGCAAACCAGCTGGATAACTTCCTCACATAAAGATTCCTAGGCCCCTGAGGGATCGAACCTACAGCGGTGAGGGGTAAGTGACTGCAAGTCAGAGACGTTAACCACTCGCCCAGTGTAACTGACAGGCCTGTATAGCTGGTGTAATTGATAAGACACATCTCCAATCCCTCCTACCAGGGTAGGGAAAGTTGCCCCTTTAAAGGTTGAATATTATCGTCCGTATAATATTACCATGGCGTTTAATAATAATACAGGGTCCTTATATAAGCACTCCGAATAAAGCTAGTAAAATAAGCGCACAGTAAAATCTTCATTCAGATACGTCAATTCGCATATTAAAATCTGCATTCAGATATGTCAATTCTTCAAGTTTTCTGTCTCAATTCGACCGGGTCTTATGCGCATTCGATATAAAACTTAAAAGGTTGAATATTATCGTCCGTATAATAATACCATGGCTTTTGATAATAAAGACAGTGTATTAGATTAGACAGACAGACAGACTTTTTTGACATGTTTAATACGACAGCTTTATTATGTAGCAACAAGGAGCTAAACACAAGAAGGTAAACCATTTTCTTGTTCGAAGACGTACTATTTACGTAATAAATAAATATTTAAATTCTTATCATGATGGCGGTTTGATTTAGCCTGTAAACAGCTCGACAATAAAACCCGTTTGATATGTACTCTGTAAATGTAAAAACAAGTTACATCAATTAAATAATATGTTTAATATTATTGGGCATTTGTAAGACTATGAGTCATGTGCATACTGTAATAAACATGCATAATGCATACTGTAATAAACATGCATAATGCATACTGTAATAAACATGCATAGTGCATACTGTAATAAACATGCATAATGCACACTGTAATAAACATGCATAGTGCATACTGTAATAAACATGCATAGTGCATACTGTAATAAACATGCATAGTGCACACTGTAATAAACATGCATAGTGCATACTGTAATAAACATGCATAATGCACACTGTAATAAACATGCATAGTGCACACTGTAATAAACATGCATAGTGCACACTGTAATAAACATGCATAGTGTACACTGTAATAAACATGCATAGTGCACACTGTAATACACATGCATAGTGCACACTGTAATAAACATGCATAATGCATACTGTAATAAACATGCATAGTGCACACTGTAATAAACATGCATAATGCATACTGTAATAAACATGCATACTGAATACTGTAATAAACATGCATACTGAATACTGTAATAAACATGCATAGTGCATACTGTAATACACATGCATAGTGTATACTGTAATAAACATGCATAATGCATACTGTAATAAACATGCATAATGAATACTGTAATAAACATGCATAGTGCACACTGTAATAAACATGCATAGTGAATACTGTAATAAACATGCATAATGCATACTGTAATAAACATGCATAGTGAATACTGAATACTGTAATACACATGCATAGTGTTTACTGTAATACACATACATAATGCATACTGTAATAAACATGCATAGTGAATACTGAATACTGTAATACACATGCATAGTGTTTACTGTAATAAACATGCATAGTGCACACTGTAATAAACATACATAATGAATACTGAATACTGTAATACACATGCATAGTGTTTACTGTAATAAACATGCATAGTGCATACTGTAATAAACATGCATAGTGCATACTGTAATAAACATGCATAATGAATACTGAATACTGTAATACACATGCATAGTGTTTACTGTAATACACATGCATAGTGTATACTGTAATAAACATGCATAGTGCACACTGTAATAAACATGCATAATGAATACTGAATACTGTAATACACATGCATAGTGTATACTGTAATAAACATGCATAATGAATACTGTAATAAACATGCATAGTGCACACTGTAATAACATGCATAGTGTTTACTGTAATACACATGCAGAGTGTATACTGTAATAAACATGCATAGTGCACACTGTAATAAACATGCATAATGAATACTGAATACTGTAGTAAACATGCATAATGCATACTGTAATAAACATGCATAGTGAATACTGAATACTGTAATACACATGCATAGTGTTTACTGTAATACACATGCATAGTGCACACTGTAATAAACATGCATAATGAATACTGAATACTGTAATACACATGCATAGTGTAAACTGTAATAAACATGCATAGTGCACACTGTAATAAACATGCATAGTGAATACTGAATACTGTAATAAACATGCCTAATGAATACTGAATACTGTAATAAACATGCATAGTGCACACTGTAATAAACATGCATAGTGCATACTGTAATAAACATGCATAATGCATACAGTAATAAACATGCATAGTGTATACTGTAATAAACATGCATAATGCATACTGTAATAAACATGCATAGTGTATACTGTAATAAACATGCATAATGAATACTGAATACTGTAATAAACATGCATAGTGCACACTGTAATAAACATGCATAATGCATACTGTAATAAACATGCATAGTGTATACTGTAATAAACATGCATAATGAATACTGAATACTGTAATTAACATGCATAATGAATACTGAATACTGTAATAAACATGCATAATGAATACTGAATACTGTAATAAACATGCATAGTGTATACTGTAATAAACATGCATAATGAATACTGTAATAAACATGCATAATGAATACTGAATACTGTAATAAACATGCATAGTGTATACTGTAATAAACATGCATAATGAATACTGTAATAAACATGCATAATGAATACTGAATACTGTAATACACATGCATAATGAATACTGTAATAAACATGCATAGTGCACACTGTAATAAACATGCATAATGAATACTGAATACTGTAATACACATGCATAGTGTATACTGTAATAAACATGCATAGTGCACACTGTAATAAACATGCATAGTGAATACTGAATACTGTAATAAACATGCATAGTGCACACTGTAATAAACATGCATAATGCATACTGTAATAAACATGCATAGTGTATACTGTAATAAACATGCATAATGAATACTGAATACTGTAATAAACATGCATAGTGTATACTGTAATAAACATGCATAGTGCACACTGTAATAAACATGCATAGTGTTTACTGTAATACACATGCAGAGTGTATACTGTAATAAACATGCATAATGCATACTGTAATAAACATGCATAATGTATACTGTAATAAACATGCCTAGTGCATACTGTAATAAACATGATCAATTCGATTCATTTCAATTTGTATTCAATTCAATTCAATTTTTATTAAGGCATAAACATTTTACAATGTCCATCGCCATCAGCATTGAGTTGGTAATACATACAAGACATAGTAACAGTTTTAAGGATAAACACGTATATATTATTGAAAGTAATTATAGCATACATGTTGTTCATATTTCACTGACATAGCTCGAAACACAAATGAATATTATGTAAAGTACATGATCCAGCTATGACCTATATAGATAACTCTATGGTGTATTTTCACGAGCTTCACGAATGCCAATACCATAATACACTATTTGCATTGTAAACAAAACAGTGTTGGGTTGTTGGTCACTACATTATTAGAACAGTTATACAATGCAATATAATAATAATAATAATAAAACACTCACAAAAACTGCACCTGCACATGCTTTTTAAACTTTTATATTTATTATGTTGCAATTAAGCTCTTACGTTTCTTATTCGCAAGACAAATATATTTGGCTGGCCTATTCAATAATATTGAAATATCCGTAGATAACAACGATTTAAATTTTTGTAAACTAGGCCAACTGCAGTAGTATTTAAGTAAACATTCTATTCTTATTTCTCTATAACACGGACAATCTAAATTAAAGTGATATTCATCTTCAACAACATTTATATTGTAAAAAGTACATTTTCTTTGATCCCTCTCTGTATTTCTAAACCTTCACTCTTCGATAGCCAATTTATGAACTGAACATCTTAATCTAGTTAGTGCTATCCTGTGCTTATTATTTTGGACACAATTAATATATTTTCACATCCAAAGTTTGTTTTAATATATTTGTAAGTAGACAGTTTGGGAGAAGAAGTTAAGGTTGCAAACCATTCCTGCAAATGTTGATCAGAGCTTCCTATGATACGAGTTAGTTGTAGCTTTGTAATAGTTTCGTTAATTCATAAAAAAATTAAATCCAAGACCATTAAGAAGACGTTCGACATGAGCCGCCCATGATTCATTACCATTATTGTGTATTTTATTCTGTAATACCTTATACATTAGTGAATTTGGCGATTGCATAATTTTAAACCAAAATTTCAAGATTTGTTCTTTGCGTAATATTGCCAATAGTACTTTACCTATCTCCCGCTAAACAGTTGCATTTGGCATTTGATGTCTAACGTTACGAATCTGTTTCAGGAACTTCAAATAAATTCGTTCAATGTCGGTTGAGGTATGAAAGCATACTTCAGCACCATAATTCAAATTAGGTAGAATCAGTGTATCAAACGGTTTTATTTTTTAATCAACAGGTATATGCAGAACCTCCTTTTTAAACGACATTGTGTAAAAAATAGAAAAATATTCTAACGTGCATGCTTTACAGAAAGTAAATGTAAGTGTTCCTTTTTTTTTTTTTTTACTTTTTTTTTTCAATGTAAAGGGAAACAATTTTAAAATTTAAAAGTTTGGTTCGTTATTTCTTTATAATGGTAAGGAAATTATCAAACAGTTTTACTATTTTTGACAATTTGGCATTACACACTTATTTAACAATGTTTAACCATTTTATTATTCCTATGTTTTAATATGAAAAATGCTGTTTTAAATAAATGGGAGATAATCCTGATTGTTACTCGGCATTGGCGCACGAATGATACATGTGAAAAAAAGAACATCATATGTCATGCAAATGTTTCAAATACGTTACAGGGTAAAATAACATTTCATCTCCAATGAGATTTACCGTATTACTTAACTGCTAAACTTGTTTTATATAGTACATACTCGTATGAGCAGGGAACTAATAAGTAGTGAATGCTGACAAATAATGTGGGCATAGCGACGTTGACTGAAATCTCGTACGGCTTCGAGATGTTGAAGGAACTCGTTTTCGCGGTACAGTTTTATGAGTTTCCGTCATTTTGTTATCATCTCTTCTTAATTCAATGATATGAGTTATCATCTCGTAAGTGTTTCTGTTTGCATTTTTAACATTTAGGCCGATGCATTGTGTGGTGTTTTTTTTAGACAAAAGGTCGTCAGTGATATTAGCTTTAAAATATGCATGTGTGTGTGACACTTACATTAATAGCACATAAGTACGTGTCATATTTAGTATGTGTTCAATATTGAAAGATCAATTAGGTTACAAATATGCGCATATTAAAGTCTTCATTCAGATATGTCAGTTACACAAGTGAAGTGTTCTGTCTAAAATACGACCAGATCTTATCTAAAATACTTGTGCAGAACGCAATGAGATATACGGAGAGCAGAGGGCAAGTTTGGAATTTTAACTGACTAAAGATTATTTGTTTAAACTCAGTTGGTTTTAATTCAGTGCACTTGTTGCATGTTTATCATTTAACTTGTTTTCAATTTATTTTATTTCACAGATGCAAATTCTAGCCAGATCAAAATCCTTCTATCTGGATAACAGCATCCGAATAATACGGGTTTACTTTCTTGGCCCACTAATAACAATGAAACGAAGCGTGATTTTGCGTTATCAGGCATTTGTTTTCGCAGCGCTATAATCTCGCTATACGTTTCCTGGTAACAGAGAATATCTGGTACGTCTCAAAGATTGTTGATGAAAGTAGCACTTAAGAAGCAAAATCGTTGTTTAGGTTACACGTGATTTGCGTGGGGATGTTTACACAACAATAGATAATAATAATAATAATAATAATCACCACCAACACCACCACCAACACCACCACCACCACCACCACCAACAACAACAACAACAGCAGCACCAACAAAAAAACCAAAAAAAACCCACCAACAACAGCAACAACAACAATAATAATAATAATAATATCTTTATTTATTTAACGAGGTTAATTGATTTAGATTGAAGTGATGCTCAAACACAATATATATTTACAATATGTACACACATTGTAAAAAAATATTGTTATAATTTTAAAAATATGATTAGATGTGCTTTGAAATATGACTTCTAAAAACAGTGTTATGACACAAATTTAAAAAAACTATGAAATGCTATTTGCGTTTGCAGTTTCGTAATTATATGTTATATTAATAAAAGGACTGCAATACTGAAAAATATACATTACGGCGTTTATATTCTAGCAATTGTTAGATGAAAGAAGTTTGCTTTATTTTTTTAACTTAGTCTAAAGTTTAAGACGCGCAGAGCGTTTCATGGGAGTAACTAGTCATTCGATTTGATAATTTGATATGTATAATTATTTCATTATTATCAAAAAAAAATCTATTCAGTTTTATTCAGCTTATGTTCATACATATAAATAAACAATAGCCATATCAGTGGTTAATCAAGAAAATATGATCTTATAAATAAACATATAAAGAAGAAGAAGAACAAGAACAAGAACAAGAACAAGAACAAGGAAGAAGAACAAGGAAGAAGAACAAGAAGAAGAAGAACAAGAACAAGAACAAGAACAAGAACAAGAACAAGAACAAGAACAAGAAGAAGAACAAGAACAAGAACAAGGAAGAAGAACAAGAAGAAGAAGAACAAGGACAAGAACAAGAACAAGAACAAGAACAAGAAGAATTTCAGATTGAATAAATTAAGTAAAAACTATAAAATATAAAATATTTAAAAACAGGCTGATATTTGATAAACTTATTTCCAAGGGGTACTCGTTCATGTATTATATACTGATAAGTGTTACTAATTATTAAATAAATGATAATGGTCAAGACGTTTGTACAGTACTAACGGAAATAAATCACTTCAAAATGTACAAAGAATATATAGGTGGTGTAGTTTCCAGATGTGTCAGTGGAAAAAAAATCAAAAAATAATATTCCTATAATTTTATAAAAAAAATGTTTATTCTAAAAAACAAAATCGCATTCTTATGATCCTATTAAACACTGTGGTTATTTGGAGGAGTAAGAGAGAACAAGAGCTGAATCGTAAACGCCGAGTAACACCAAGAAACACCAATTATGTTGACAACGTAAAGTTCGTGTTTTCTACAACGTTTCTATACGATCGGAAGCTTTCATTTTATATTTTAAAAGAAAGAGAAATTTTATCAAAAGATGCACTCTGACTAGACTTCGCTAAAAACAAAGCAGTTGTCATAATACAATGTTATCACGTGTAATTAAAATGATGACAGTGGTAATCAATCACTGCGCTGTCACATACCGTAATATGACATAACTTTGATCAATGAGTATAGATAACATGTGTATAATACTAATGCAAATGCATGCAACCTTGCATTTTCACTAATATATACTCCTGAAACTAATTTAAGGACCATGTTTAGAATTTGGTCATTTTTAGCTCTACTGGCCAAGGGCCAGCAGAGCTTATGGGATGGCAAGTTGTCCGTCGTCCGTCCGTCCGTCGTCTGTCCGTCGTCCGTCGTCCGTCGTAAACTTTTTTGTCTTGTTAAGACGATAGGGCCTTTATTTTTCATCCGATCTTTACCAAACTTTAACAGGTTGTTAATATTAATTAAAGCTCGGACAAGTTCGAAAATCAGCTAGATCGAACCACTAACAACCGAGTTATGGCCCTTGATTTAGTTAAAAATGCTATATTGCTATATTTTGCCTCGTTAAAACGATAGGGCCTTCATTTTTCATCCTATCTTTACCAAACTTTACCACATTGTTAATATTAATAAAATCTAGGACAAGTTCATAAACCAGCCAGATCGGACTAGTAACAGCGGAGTTATGGCCCTTGATTTAGTTAAAAATGCTATATTTTGCCTCGTTAAGACGATAGGGCCTTCATTTTTCATCCTATCTTTAACAAACTTGACCACATTGTTAATATCAATAAAAGCATAGAAAAGTTCGAAAACCAGCGAGATCGGACTAGTAACAGCGGAGTTATGGCCCTTGACTTAGTTAAAAATGCTATATTTTGCCTCGTTAAGACGATAGGGGCTTCATTGTTTATCCGATATGTACCAAACTTTATAAGATTGTTAATGTCATTGAAAGCTCTAACAAGTTCGAAAACCAGCCATATCGAACAAGTAACAGCGGAGTTATGGCCCTTGATTTAGTTAAAAATGCTATATTTTGCCTCGTTAAGACGAAAGGGCCTTCATTTTTCTTCCGATCTTTACTAAACTTTACCAGATTGTAAATATCAATGAAAGCTCGGACAAGTTCGAAAACCAGCCAGATCGGAGCAGTATCAGCGGAGTTATGGCCCTTGATTTAGTTTAAAATGCTATATTTTGCCTTGTTAAGCCAATAGGGCCTTCATTTTTCATGCGATCTTTACCAAACTGTACCAGATTGTTAATATCAATGAAAGCTCGGAAAGTTTGAAAACCAGCCAAATCGGGCTAGTAACAGCAGAGTTATGGCCCTTGATTTCGTTAAAAAGCCATATTTTGCCTCAATACAATAGGGCCTTCATTTTTCATCCGATCTTTACTAAACTTTACCAGTTTTTTAGGATGGCGAGTTGTCCGTCGTCCGTCATCCGTCGTCTGTCTGTCCGTCCGTAAACTTTTACCTCGTTAAGACGATAGGGCCTTTATTTTTCATCCGATCTTTACCAAACTTTAACATGTTGTTAATATCAATGAAAGCTCGGAAAAGTTCGAAAACCAGCTAGATTTTACCAGTAACAGCGGAGTTATGGCCCTTGATTTAGTTAAAAATACTATGTTTTGCCTCGTTAAGACGATATGGCCTTCATTTTTCATCCGATCTTTACCAAACTTTATCAGATTGTTAATATCAACGAAAGCTTGGACAATTTCGAAAACCGGTCAGATCGAACCAGTAACAGCGGAGTTATGGCCCTTGATTTAGTTAAAAATTCTATATTGCTATATTTTGCCTCGTTAAGACAATAGGGCCTTCATTTTTCATCCTATCTTTACCAATCTTTACAAGATTGTTAATAACAATGACAGCTCGAATAAGTTCGAAAACCAGCCATATCGGACCAGTAACAGCGGAGTTATGGCCCTTGATTTAGTTAAAAATGCTATATTTTGTTTTGTTAAGACAATAGGGGCTTTATTGTTCATCCGATCTTTACCAAACTTTATCAGATTGTTAATGTCAATGAAAGCTCTAACAAGTTTGAAAAACAGCTAGATCGGATCAGTAACAGCGGAGTTATGGCTCTTGATTACGTTAAAAATGCTATAATTTGCCTTGTTAGTACGTAATCAACCACAGAGATGAAGCATAGAAAGAGACACTATAATGTGAAGTTATCACTTGAGTACTCGCATATTGCGAACTGATTTCAGAAAACGCAAGTCGGAATGTGTACATGCATTATTGCAAGTTATTATTGATTTGGCCTTGAATAACAGCTAAAATTAGAATAGATGTAAACATGTTTACCATGTAACTTGTTTACAATGTATATGCAAATTGTTTTATGCAAATTCATTTATGGACTGTTCTCTGGCTTTGAATAACAGCTTAAATTGGAATAGATGTAAACATGTTTACAGTGTATATGCAATTATTTTATGCAAATTCATTTATGATGATGTAGACTGTTCTCATTGGACTGTGTTATGCAAATTCTTATTTTTATGATGAAATTTGGACTATCTTCATTGGACTGTTTTGGTGGAGCAGGGTTTGATCACTATATAAACAGACACTTTGTCTAAATTGTATGAATATTTTGTAGCGGGAGGGCTGGATTTCTAATGTTGTAATAACTTGTGGTCCTAGCATTGTTTTCTTGTGGTTGCCATGTTTATTTTTTGTTCATTGTTTTTTAACCAGCCATATCAGACCAGTAACGGCAGAGTTATGGTGCTTGATGTATTTAAAAATGCTATATTTTGTCTTTTTAAGATGATAGGGCCTTCATTTTTATCAGATCTTTACCAAACTTTACCAGATTGTTGATATCAATGAAAGCTCTGATAAATTTGAAAAAGAGCCAGATTGGTTATGGCCCTTGATTTTCTGAAATATGCTATATTTTGGCCTCATTAAGACGAAAGAGCCTTCATTTGGACGGATTTCAGTGAAACTTTTCAGGGATGATCAGTACCAAGCCTTTGTCCTGACTAGTTCTCATGAACCCCTGGCCGGATTTAAACGAAACTTTTTAGGGATGATCAGTTACTGGTCTAGTTGTGCATATCATCGATGTGTTCCGGTTGAATAATTGTTGGCAGAGTTATGGCCCTTTAAAGGTTTTAGTACACAAACTTTATCTGGACTAGTTCTCCTGAACCCCTCGCCAGATTTCAACGAAACTTTACAGGGATGATAAGCACCAAGCCTAGTTGTGCATATCATCGTCGCGTTCCGGTTTACAGATTTTTGGCCCTTTAAAAGTTTTTGATACACACACATTTTCCGGGCTAGTTCTCCTGGACTGGGTTTCAACGGAATTTGACAAGGATGATCAGTATCAAGCCTAGTTATGCATATCATTGCCATATTCCGGTTGAATGATTTTTGGCAGAGTTATGGCCCTTTAAAGGTTCTAATAGAAAAACTTTGTCCAGTTTAGTCTCTCCTGAACTCCTTGCCGAATTTCAACGAATCTTGGTGGGGATGATCAGTACCTAGCCTAGTTGCGTATGTCATCCCCATGTTGCGGTTAAATGATATTATACATAAACTTTATGTTTAGCCAGTAGAGCGTCCACAGGCCCTCTTGGGCTCTTATTTAAAGTGCTGTAATTGAACAATTTACTGTTTTTTTGCAAATGTTGTTTAGTTTAGTACTGTTTTACAATTGTTATATTACACACACATATTACCGTCTTATATGAACATGAAAGCATAATATTAGATGAAGTATATAGTTATTACTATTCTGCTGTGCGTATATAGTTATTACTGTTCTGTTGTGTGTATATAGTTATTACTATTCCGTTGTGTGTAAATAGTTTTTACTATTCTGCTGTGTGTATATAGTTATTACTATTCTGTTGTGTGTATCTAGTTATTACTATTCTGCTGTGTGTATATAGTTATTACTATTCTGCTGTGTGTATATAGTTATTACTATTCTGCTGTGTGTATATAGTTATTACTATTGTGTTGTGTGTATATAGTTATTACTGTTCTGTTGTGTGTATATAGTTATTACTATTCCGTTGTGTGTATATAGTTATTACTATATTCTGCTGTGTGTATATAGTTATTACTGTTCTGTTTTGTGTATATAGTTATTACTGTTCTGTTGTGTGTATATAGTTATTACTATTCTTTTGTGTGTATATAGTTATTACTATTCTTTTGTGTGTATATAGTTATTACTATTCTGCTGTGTGTATATAGTTATTACTGTTCTGCTGTGCGTATATAGTTATTACTATTCTATTGTGCGTATATAGATATTACTGTTCTGCTGTGTGTATATAGTTATTACTGTTCTGCTGTGTGTATATAGTTATTACTATTCTGCTGTGTGTATATAGGTATTACTATTCTGCTGTGTGTATATAGTTATTACTATTCTGCTGTGTGTATATAGTTATTACTATTCTGTTGTGTGTATATAGTTATTACTATTCTGCTGTGTGTATATAGTTATTACTATTCTGCTGTGTGTATATAGTTATTACTATTCTGTTGTGTGGATCTTACATTTTTTTGAGGAGTATACAAGTTCCTCTCAAAAGAAAATTATATTCCTGCTTGCCAGTGTATTACAACGGTACCGTGTGTACGACTGTTTGTGATGTCATGGTAGTTTGAATGGTGTTTTACGTATTTTAAGCACATGGTAGGTCATTTTTGTCGATCGCTTTTCTGTGGCAAAGGCAGACAATCCCCATTTTTCTATATAGAAGCAGTACTATATACCTCCCGCCATCCGTTAGAATCGACACTTTCTCACTGGAGATCCCAGTGTACTGGAGGCGTTGGAGACTTTGTACTTCTGACAGGTGAGAATGGAAGCCGGCTGCACTTGTGAGAAATATATATTACCTTCCGTTCAGTGAAATTAATCCTTTGAAAGGTGTTTTACGTCATTTTATTTTATCATATATTAGGTCGTATACGACTGTAGATTTGTTTGTGGTAAAGGCAGAACACCCTTCATTACTGGATTCTTCCCGTCAGAAATTAATCCTATATATTACAACGGATTACCATATTTGACAGACATATCATTTGTAAACTTTAACACATGAAACATGTTCTGCGTGTTTAGTCTTGTTCTGCGTTTTTAGGCATGTTCTGCGTGTTTAGTGTTCTGCGTGTTTAGACATGTTCTGCATGTTTAGGCATGTTCTATGTGTTTAGGCATGTTCTGCGTGTTTAGGCATGTTCTGCATGTTTAGTGTTCTGCGTGTTTAGGCATGTTCTGAATGTTTAGGCATGTTCTACGTGTTTAGGCATGTTCTGCGTGTTTAGGCATGTTCTGCATGTTTAGTGTTCTGCGTGTTTAGGCATGTTCTGAATGTTTAGACATGTTCTACGTCTTTAGACATGTTCTGCGTGTTTATGCATGTTCTGCGTGTTTAGGCATGTTCTGCATGTTCTGCATGTTTAGACATGTTCTACGTGTTTAGGCATGTTCTGCGTGTTTAGGCATGTTCTGCATGTTTAGTGTTCTGCGTGTTTAGGCATGTTCTGAATGTTTAGGCATGTTCTACGTGTTTAGAAATGTTCTGCGTGTTTAGGCATGTTCTGCATGTTTAGGCATGTTTGTTTAGGCATGTTCTGCATGTTTAGGCATGTTCTGCGTGTTTAGACATGTTCTGCATGTTTAAGCATGTTCTTCCAGTGTAAACACTGCCTGAATGCTCATCAGTCATTTAACAAAAACACCCCTTTGTATCCTAAATGGAACGGTCCAAATTGAAAAAAAGTGCAGTCCATTATACATTCATAGCGGGCTAAGGGTTAACAAGTTATGTAGAAAAACTAACGTGGGGCCGCGAGCTTTTAATCAAATCAGAATTGCCTTTTGTCCCTTTAATAAAGTGTATCAATAATCAGAGACGATACCGATTTGGAACTAGCTGTATTCGTATGTGTAGACTGTATCCCTACAATTGATACGTAATTCAAGTAGCAGAAGATTCATAAAATACCTGTATACCAATTTGACTGCGTTCCGGTAGGTATTCTTACTAAAATACAGTTGTTTTATGAACAGTAAAATGACGATGATACACAGTTCAACACTCATAGCAGCTTTCTGAGTCCGGGATAAATATAGCGGGAGCCTTGAGGCTCCGGCAATACGTTTAAAGAGCGGGGGGAAGCAATACATTACTATTTTTAAAAAGAAATACTAAGGGAACAGGATGAATGAACGTAATTATTAGCAATGATTGTACACACGTTTTTTATTTGATTACATTATCACCTGGTGTAGTAAATTCACTGTCGACAATAAAATAATATCATGACACCATTTAATAAATCAAAACGTTCACCTTTACAATGATAAGTGTCAATTATAACCTAGCCATACTTTGCTACTGTCTAAAGATTCAGTTTGTGACGGAAACAACTGGTCCCACTGCATTTTCTTTTAGAATTGTCAGCTTTAAAAATAATAGGTCACCAGCTTAGTTTCAGAATATCTTAAAGGGAATGTAGCGACACAGCCAAACAAACTCTATTATTGAGGGTTCTGAAAAACTTGGAAAAAGGTGAAAGAATTATCAGAATCGGATGATAAACAAAAAAGATATGACCATTTAAAGGTTGTTCTAAAACTAATATGGGAGCCGCCATTTTTAGAACTATGACGTCATAGTTCCACATGACCATATATGGAATATTGATAAATATCATTTAAAACGGAGAAAATCGCTGCAAGTGTATGATTTTTTTTCATTGGTGATATAAATCATTAATGCTATTAAATATTACATATTTTTCATACAGTTGCTGTCATTTTTCCCCTATAAATCAGTAAATTTTCATATTTATACATATTCCATATATGGTCATTTAGAATCGTGATGTCATAGCTCTCAAGATGGCCGTTCCATATCCGTTTCAACAAAAACTTCAAATGATCATATCTTCTTTGTTTATCATCCGATTTTGATAATTATTTCACCCTTATTCAAGTATTTCAAAACTCTCAATAATAAAGATGGTTTGGCTGTGTTGCTACATTCCCTTTAAGATAAATACATTTATCATTAAACTATAGTGTTAATATCCTTGATACATCGTTTTTGTAGCACCTGATATGACACATGATGTGCAATCCATATCTTCCCGCACAGGTTATCACCCGGATAACCCGGAAGTAAGTGACGTCAATAACCGCTAATTAACTGACGTCATTAACGTGCATGCCATAATTTACGTTTCATTTAAATTCCATTCCCTTTAAAATGGATGCAGGGGAAATGACGTTGAAATCTCGGGCCACTTTTTTTGAGTTCACGCCAAAAATGTGTAAACAAAGCGCTAGATTCAGGCATGCTTTTACTTCATGACTTTCTTAATATTTAACTCTTTTTTTCCAACTAAAATGCACATCCCTCTACTGAATGAGCTTTTTCCTCTGACGCGATTTCGATTCCTCTAGTTGTTTTTCTGAGATTAGCCCTTCCAAATGTTCAAGGTCATGGACGCTTTCTGTCATTTCCAATACTTCGGGAGGGCCAAGAAATATATGAATCGAAATACCAAAAGTCCACGCAGAGTTAACGTTCCTTGCACTCACATATGGAACGAGTGTACTCTGGGTTGAGATTGTCGAAATACCCGTTTGCGGCGGAGAAAAATGCCCGCTTTGTAGGGATTGGCATATGCGCACGTTACTAAAACAAAAAGTTTAATATAGAGAAAGTTAAAGAAAAAACATACCTGAATCGAGTGCTTTTTTAATAATAACATTTCCAAAATCGATAAAGAAACTTATATATATAAAATAAAAATTAGATTTTGTTTCTTTTTAGTACTCAGTGATGAATACATTACAATCTTCACTTTCCGTATCACACCTGATAGATCAAAAACTAGTTCAAAATAATGTGTGTTTTTCGTGTGTAGTTTAATGATAAATAAATTACAACTCTCCTTTTTTCACATCACACCTGATATCACATCACATCACACCAGATATCAGGTGTGATATAGAAAAAGGAGAGTGATAATTTATACGACCCATATTCCATTTTTTACAAATTTCCTATAATTTCATGCAGCCTAAAAATTAAGCAAAAAAAAAGAAATTTAGTAACAAAATCAATTCGAATTACATTCATTTTATTACAGCTCAACATATATATCTGATCCTATTCTATGTATATATGAAGAAGCTACATGCTATATGCGGAGATAAAGGGCAATATTACCTTTATTGCCTTGCAGATCCTGGGGGGAAATGGCAGAAAAAGCCTTAACGATGAACATGTTAGATATGATCTACTCCCAGCGCCATTGGACGTCATAAATGTTTGTGTGTGACAACAGCTGTATTGAACATGCATGGTCAGCAATAAGTTACATTTTCAACAAAAAATAAAGAAACTAACTCGCCAGATAACGGCAAAATTACACTACGTTTATCAATACCCCATCTAGGTGTTCATGTCATATAATAATAATAGTAATAATAATAATAATAATAATATATGTGCCGATAAAAGTATAGGTGTATTCACGGATTCTCATAATACCCGTGATTTAATATGCGCAAAATGAATTAGGAGTTAGTACTCTAATGTGTGCGTATATATGTAACGCATGTCAGTATATGTGTACTGTATGTCCGTATATCTGTATTCACGTGTTTGTGTCTAGTATGGCCATTTATGAGTCTAGTTTGCCCATGTACGAGGGCCGTTCAAGTATTACGTGGACATTTTTAATAGTTATTACACTTTTATAAATCAAGTAAAAATTAAATTATATAGCAGTAAAGGTTTACATTTTCACTTTCATATCAGTAATGTTATAAAATGATTTGGAACAGATTTCAAGAAATACGAGTTTTTACAACTCCACTGTAGCCGCCACGGAGCACGTCATTTGTGTGCTATGGCTTCGTCGTGAAAACCGAAAACAACCTAACGTTATAAATGGTGAAAAATGATAGAAATAACAGACGTAATTGTTATTTAATTAGATTATTGTATTATTCATGTTTTGCATTAAATAAATATTTTACAGCATTGTTGAATAATCAG
This sequence comes from Cyrtodaria siliqua, assembly GCA_037043455.1. Taxonomy (NCBI): domain Eukaryota; kingdom Metazoa; phylum Mollusca; class Bivalvia; order Adapedonta; family Hiatellidae; genus Cyrtodaria; species Cyrtodaria siliqua. The sequence continues at coordinate 24,662 of JAWPHD010006561.1, forward strand.
GTATGTCATAGCTTCGGAAAGAGATCATGCGAATTTGATCGAGATTAGCATAAATATTCAAAATACATGTATTATCTTTGTCATTCCAACAGACATGTTTATTGAAAATATATCGGTATTTTTAATTTATTAACCTATATATTTTGAAAAAAATATGTAAGATGTAAAATTGTATGTGTTGTATTTAATTTTTGTATTAAACGTTTTGTTTTATTAAAAGGTCCTATACATTAATATTTTATTAAATAAAAATAATAATAATAAAAGACTTTATTTACAGAGGGTAATACACATTTAGATACAAAACTAATCTTCCATGTGGCCCTCTATTATTTACACATTTACAATACTTATTGGCAAATTGGTTAAACATAATGAATAAGAGAATAAGATATCAGCAGCCAGCCTCACACACCCTTGTATACGCAGCCACCTCCTATTCAGCTTCTGTCCACAGGCCCGCTCATACATTAGATTTCAAATTACTCAAACTCACAAATAATAAAAATAATAATTAAGAAACATAAAACATGCAAAAAGAAATGATGACATCATAACATATACTTATGCAGATACCTGAAAACATAGAGAAAATAAAAAGGATATTAATTATTTGAAAAAAAAAAAATAACAAAACACACAAACAAGCAAACAAAGCTAAACGTTAACACTTTCCAACGTACTTACATACAATCATACTGTCTGATGAATAACAATTTGGTGCTCCGTGATTTTTTCTGACGTCGTCAATTTCAACTTAAAAGCGAGGAAGTGTTCGTCTTCTTATGTATATTTATCATAGTTATCCTTGTTCTATATTTATAAAACTTCATAATTGTAATTTTGCAATACCAGTGACAATGCTACTTTAGTTTTGTGTATTTTTGCCGACGATTTTGCTTTTATTTAGCAATTTCCGAAATACAGTTATGAAATACAGACGTCACATTTTGGGACTGCTCCGTACATGGGCTTCTCGCCCTTTCATAGCATTCATTGCAACGTTTTTGCCCTTGCATGTGTATAATTGGTCCCTGATTGCGTCTAGTATGTTTTTGATTGTGTCTAGTATGACCGTGTATATGTCCAGTATCCCTTGATTGTGTATAGTTTGCCCGTGCATGTGTCTAGTGCGTCCTTTATTGTGTCTAGTTGTTTGCCCATGCATGTGTCTAGTGCGTCCTTTATTGTGTCTAGTTGTTTGCCCGTGCATGTGTCTAGTGCGTCCTTTATTGTGTCTAGTTATTTGCCCGTGCATGTGTCTAGTATGCTCATGAGTGTGTCTTAGTATGCTCGAGTATGTGTCTAGTATGTCCCTGCATGTGTCTAGTATGCCCCTGCATGTGTTTAGTATGCCCTTTATTGAAGCTAATTTGCCCTTGATTGTGTCTAGTATGCCATTGATTGTGTCTAGTATGCCCCTGCATGTGTTTAGTATGCCCTTTATTGAAGCTAATTTGCCCTTGATTGTGTCTAGTATGCCATTGATTGTGTCTAGTATGCCCTTTATTGTGTCTAGTATGATCCAGTATGTGTCTAGTATGCCCGTGTACGTTTCTACTATGCCCTTGATTATGTCTAGTATGCCCTTATTTGTATCTAATATGCTCGAATATGTGTCTAGTATGCCCCTGCATGTGTCTAGTATGCCCCTGCATGTGTCTAGTATGCCCTTTATTGAAGCTAATTTGCCCTTGATTGTGTCTAGTATGCCATTGATTGTGTCTAGTATGCCCTTTATTGTGTCTAGTATGATCCAGTATGTGTCTAGTATGCCCGTGTACGTTTCTACTATGCCCTTGATTATGTCTAGTATGCCCTTATTTGTATCTAATATGCTCGAATATGTGTCTATTATGCCCATGTACGTGTCTAGTATGCCCTTGATTGTGTCTAGTATGCCTTTGATTGTGTCTAATATGCCTTTGATTGTGTATAGTATGCCTTTGATTGTGTATAGTATGCCCTTGATTGTGTATAGTATGCCCTTGATTGTGTCTAGTATGCCATTGATTGTGTCTAGTATGCCCTTTATTGTGTCTAGTATGATCCAGTATGTGTCTAGTATGCCCGTGTACGTTTCTACTATGCCCTTGATTATGTCTAGTATGCCCTTATTTGTATCTAATATGCTCGAATATGTGTCTATTATGCCCATGTACGTGTCTAGTATGCCCTTGATTGTGTCTAGTATGCCTTTGATTGTGTCTAATATGCCTTTGATTGTGTATAGTATGCCCTTGATTGTGTCTAGTATGCCTTTGGTCGTGTATAGTATGCCTTTGATTGTGTATAGTATGCCCGTGGCTGTGTCTAATATGCCTTTGACTGTGTCTAGTATGCCTTTGATTGTGTATAGTATGCCCTTGATTGTGTATAGTATGCCCTTGATTGTGTATAGTATGCCTTTGATTGTGTATAGTATGCCTTTGATAGTGTCTAGTATGCCTTTGAGTTTGTATAGTATGCCTTTGATTGGGTATAGTATGCCTTTTATTGTGTCTAGTATGCCTTTTATTGTGTATAGTATGCCCTTGATTGTGTCTAGTATGCCTTTGATTGGGTCTAGTATGCCTTTTATTGTGTCTAGAATGCCCTTCATTGTGTCGAGTATGCCCGTGTATGTGTCTAGTATGTGTCTATATAATGTAGTATGAATTATATATAGTGTAGTATGAATCATATATAATATAGTAGCCATATAAACTGTCTGGTAAATCTACCCAGAATCCGAGTTTTAAGGCCATCCTTAAGAAAATATTTGTTTGCTGTTTCCCGTCCCAGGATTTCATAAATGGGTAGGTAGGTAGGTAGTTTTTTTCTTTTGACAAGGACAGTAAGAAATTAAAGAAAACTATACTAAAGATAGCAACAAAAAAATAAGGTTAAAAAATGGCTATAAAAGTTTTGGGTAGGACCCTTTTTCGCTGGTAGGTAGGGAAACAGCAAACCAACCATGTTTTATTGCCGGCCTTACACAGACACTGCAATTCTTGACGAAAACGCTGAGTATTATATATTAGGCCTACTTTAAATATCATAGACGCCGAACATCGGGCCGTCAATGAACCTGGTAATAAAGCGGTGTAAATGGACCTGGTATTAAGGTCGCATGACAGGTCGTTATAACAGGAAGATAAGAATATGATCGTCATTATCATAAAATGCATGGTTCCTATCATCGTGTTTGGGATGACAGTTTTCGTCATGAATCAATCCGAACTGTTATATCTGCGTTATGCCTCGACTATACAATGTTTTGTGTCAACGTTTAGGTCATAATTACGCCTGTTTCGAGTAGTTATGATGATCTTAAGCGAACACATTGATACAAATTCCACACTGAACACAGAACATGAAATTCAGGTGGAATGTTTATTTGAAAGAGTGTGCATTCAACTGTGTTATTCGTAAATGGTGTCGGGTTTTGTTTGCTACTTCAAGGTCGTGTGTAAAATTAAGAGTTCACAGATTCGTGAAATCTTGTGTTTACCCCTCAATATTTTACTTTGATTTCTAAATACTCTGAATAGAGATAACAGCCAACTAGTTTGATGCAGTGTGTGTGGACATTTCTAATATTTAGGATTACAAATCGCATTAAAACCTCTATAAATACCAACAGTGTTATCATAAGATTGTTTATTTTCAGAAATCCAGTGTTTGGTCGATGACGTGAATACGGACCACCACATACATGGGCACAGTCTAAACTACGATTACAATCAAACGAATACAATCGCAGGATCCTAAAACGGATAGCTGTATCATATCTTCATTATTGCGGAGTGTTGCCAAGCATTCTTTGTTAACGGTACTTGTTAACTTGTCGTTATTAAGATTAAGTGTGTTTATACTGATATTATTAAATACATATATTCAAGCAATATATTCAAGCAAAGTACAGTTTCTGATTTCGAGTTCTGCGCAGTCGGAGAAAAAATACAAAATTGATGAGTCATTAAACGAAACATTGTGGTAGATGTTTTTGACGATTTTTTACGGTTTTGTGAATTCTGTGTTTTGGGATCATACTGCTTTTTCCCTCGTTATGTGCTTGGTGTTTTTTACTTCGCTTCGCTGATTGGATATAAAGAGGAAACTGTCTTTGACGTCCACGTCGCTTCCAATACTATATGCATTAGATAATTAAAACCTTTCTAGTTTTAGGACGGATTTATTGGGCTGTGTGAATAAGATGCTCTCTCGTGGAAATAGAAATGGCTTGTCGATATTAACTAATTAATTATAGTTGACCATCCCGTTTATATCGTATAGAAGGGTGAAACAGATTTCAATTTATATAAATGAAATGCATTTGGAAATGACATTGGGAATATTCATGAATTGGCTCATTCTTGTGTTGTAAAGTAGCCGACGCGATTTATATTCAGACATTATAAAATCAAATGAAAAACAAATAGAAAAATCACATTTTCTTATCACCAAGACGATATGTAGGTGGCCTGTGAAACAACTGTCGGATTTATCACAGCAAACAGTATCGGGGTATCGGTTTTGGATATATCTACAATAAAAGGTAACTTTGTTTTCTGTCGGAGTTCTTAAAATGCACATGGTTTAAACTATTGACATGTTAAAAGCTTTCTTTGTAAATGTTCTATCCCGGCTTGTTTAATATTCTTCAGTATGTATCCATACTAAAGCCTAGTGTGTTTTCACCATTCTATCTGTAAATGCTAACAAATTCAAAATTGGAAATGTATTGCAACTTGGCATAGACATACAATTGTCTAATTTCTAACATATGTCCACGCTAGTATTTGAAAACGCAACACTTGTTTTTTTTTAATTTCTAGATGTTAAAGATGTGTTTTAGCTGAAAGAAGTATAGATCAAATCGTCTGCACCTGTTTATTCCCAAATGTTGACATTTGAGACAAAGAGACTTGTGTATTAACAAAATATACAATCTTGATTTGAACAAACATTGACTAAAAATAATCGAAAATCAAAAATGTTGCGTTTTTTATTGTACTGAGTATATGTAACAGTAATATAGTTATTACCTTAAAGAAACTAACCCGCCAAATAATGACAAAATTACACTACAAAACCGTTTATCAAAACTCTATCCAGGTGTTTAGGTCATATAATAGTGTATATGTGCCGATTGAAAGAAAATGTGTATTAACGGGTTCTTAAAATATCCGTTATTGAATATGCGTATATTGTGTCGATATAGTTTGGATTCTCAAAAGATGTAAGTTATATATATATACACCTCGTCGTCCGTAGGTTTAGAAATGGTGTAAATATGCTGTAAAACATGGCTGTTGTTTAACGGGATAGCTATTTTAAATGTTTTCTATGGTCATTTTTCATGACGGACGGGAATGAGGGGACGTATACTTTTGTATACATGAGCTAATGAAAATGGCTGTAAGAATAAAAATGATTTATTTGATTGAATGGAGTTTTTTACGTCATTTCTACCACATGCTAGGCCATATATGACGATCTTTTTCTCTTTTTTCCCCCTCTTTTTTTTGTTGTGGTAGAGGCAGACCACCCCATGTTTCTTGGGTAGAACCAGAGTATACCTCCGTAGTAGTAAGAATCGACACTTTCGCAATTGATAAGTCTAGCTCCCAATGGGATTCGAACCCGCAGCGATGAGAGCTGAGACAGTTTTATACGCAGCGTATTTACTATCCCGGCCACGGAGGCATTAGAAAAATATAGAAAACGTATATGTCGCATTATAGCTGTGTCACACATCCGGGATACTGTCCGTTTTGGCGAGGTCATATTTGTATGTGTTATTGTAGTCTATATGGAATATACGCGGAAGTCTCTGAACAGCCTCTTTCAGTTCATGTTTGAAGCGCCTCCGTCGTCGAGGAGTTAACGAAGTTGCGTTGTAAACCTTCTCGCCTCTCACCCCTACAGGTTCGACTCCCACTGGGAGCTCAGCTTGTAAGTGAGAAAGTGTCGATTCTGGGTGGTCTGTCTCTATCACAAAAAAAATCGATCATTATATGGCTTAACGTATGCAAAAATAGCATTCAAACACACATCAATTAATGTTGGCTCAAGTCTTGAACATGTGGTAATACCCATGGAGTCACTCGTTTTTAAAACCAATTATTTTGTCTTTTGAATACTCATGACTCGAGAGAGTAAAGTATTGGCTAATTAAGTGTCTGTCCGCTTACAAAAATGTCACTTTATTGTTGACTTATTGTAGATAAATAAAAAGGCATATGTTGCTATATGACAGATGTGTCTTGACATAAATAAACATGTCAGCTGTATGACATCCTATATATGTTTTATGAAAGTTTCGTCATTAAAATTCTAGAAAATGAATTATTCGAAATTGAAAACCATTCAAGACAGAAGTTGTATTATAATCATAGGTGTGTGTACTCGTTTCCAAAAATATTATGCCTTTGATATACATAAACTGTTGAAATTTCATTATATCTACTGGAAACGAAAAACACGTTCTTAACACGTAATGCAAGTATTGTAATACTAGACTGGTTGAGAGGGTTGAAAATATCACTTTGAATTGACAAAAAAAAAGTGCCCGTAAAACAAAGAAATTATTTAACTAAATTGTACAGTGTGTTGTTTATGGATACCATAGAAATGATTAATCTCCTTGTTACCCGAGGGTGACGTAGCATGACAAGGGTTGCACGTTGTTATGTCACCCTAGTATGCGGTCAATAACTGTATACTGAGTTGTTGTTTCTGTGTAATATAGCAGTTATTAATCTCCTTGTTGCCCGATGCTGATCGCAAATCGTTATGTCACCCTAGTAGGCGGCCAATAACTGTATATTTAGGGTTGTTTTTCTGGTAATATAGCAATTATTAACCTCCTTGCTACAAGAGTCGCAAATCGTTTCTGCCAGTATTTTCTGAGATGAGCCCTCTCAAAGTCTTGACAACGAAAGAAACCGTATGAACGTGTGCATTTTTGAGGGCTAATCTCAGAAAGTACTGGAGGAATCGAAATACCTTTTGCGGCGGAGGAAATGACTCTGTGTTTAATAGTGGAACACATATTTAATAGTGGAACACATATTTCGTTCAATATTAAGAAAGTAATGAAGCAAAAACATAATCTGAATCGAGAGCTTTGTAAATAGTTTTTTGCCGTGAACTCGACAAATCGTCACGTGGTTTAGCCTCCGTCGTAACTCTGAAGGCTGAAGTACTTATGGGTTGACTCTTGTTTGATGGTATTGCTGATTAAACTTAAACATTGATTCTCGCGCCATGTTGATTTGTGTTTCAAACAATTTAAATAATCAATTTAGAAGTGATTTGTAATTATACCAGTGTAAACAATTGTAACAAATCACGCCACTGATAAAACATCAAAAAGGTATTGGCGTAACCGCATGAAAGTGATTATTTCTGGCACCTATTGACAAATATGCCTTGCACTTATCTATCATAAATGAAGATAAGTCGTCTCATTTCTTAACGTTTTATTTTTTCTGATAAAACACAAGATATGTGTTACAAATGAAACTTATGATTAATACACCTGTTCAGTACATTGATTAACACACAGTAGATTATATACAACTGATAGGATGTTTGTATTTAATTCCAGTAAGTTCAAATGGTGCTTGTGAGTTTGTACAGAGTGCAACTTTTCATTTATATAACCACTTGGCATCAACATCATATAACACTAGTGTAATAAATCAAGATTAAATCAGCTTATACAAAGCGCATCTACCACCCCGATTGAACAAGGTAACTGTGAAAATCGAAATATTCAGTTTTGTCTGCGCCGATAGAACAAGGTAGCTATGAAAATCGCAATATTTAGTTTTGTCTGCGCCGATAGAAAAAGGCAGCTGTAAAAGTCGCAATACTCATTTTTGTCACTAGTTTTGCTGAATAAACCAACAAAAGCATTTTGCTTGTCACTTACAAACTGCTTTTGTTGGTTCGTGCACATTGTAGGTGTTATCTGACTAAATTTGACCCTTTGAATTACCCGTAGATGTATTCACTTATTAGGTCACGTGAATCCGCAGAATATTTTCGCCACGATTTGCCGCTTCCACCGTTCCAAACGAACGCCGCGATGTTGCACTGGCAACAACAAATTGGACAACGCGATTTATTTGGCGTTGACCAAAGGTGTCCGGCGCATGTGCTTTGTCGTTAAATACCAGTTGAAATCGAACACAATTATCCTACATGTGTTACGAAGACATCCGAGTCCAGCAGCCATATCGCAGAACAGAATTGAATGGCATGTGTTAGGAAGACATCTGAGTCCAGCCTCCATATCACAGAATAGAATTCCATTCAATTCTGTTATGCGATATGGACGCTGGACTCAGATGTCTTCCTAACACAATCATATAGGATAATTTCGTTCGATTTCAACTAGTATTTAGGTATGAAAGCACTAATTATTTTCCCCATAGACACCAATGTTAAAGTGTCACATATTAATGATTTGTTGCAAATTCAACTCAAGTATGGATAATGCAGCAGTGTAATGTTCATATAGAAAACTATTTTTCCACTTGAAAAATCACCAGAAAACGTGGGGTCACAAGACATGTAAGAACGTTCTTGTCTGTTTACTAAACAGGTCAAGGGTACAGCTGTTTTTATTGATCGACTGTTTTCATTGCTCACAAAGTGTAAGCATAGAGTCGAAATTTCGAAAATGTTCATCAGTGATGCAGTAAAACCTATTAATACGCTTCTTATACATAAAACCACAAAATCGAATAGAAATGGGCAGTTTTCCCCTACTTATAATGCCCGTTACCATCGAAAAAGGAGGGATTACTTTTTATTATAGGAACTACATTCGACTACACCTCGGAGGTTTACATGTAATTGGTGGTGGTAAACCTTTAGCGACAAAGCACATGAGCCGGGCCCCTATTGCGTTGACATTTTACTGAATAAGTAAATGTTGAAGCTGAGACATATTTTTGTAATCAAATGCTCAAAACGAAATGTTCCAAAATGGCTCGTAACATCGGTATTCCCAGACCTTATATTAGAAGAAACATTGTTAACTCGTGAATGTGTTGCCTTTATGATGTGTAGGATATTGCAAATATAAATTACTTTTGTATTGATATACGTTCCTCTATTTCTCACACCAGTATAGACTTGAGCAGGCTTGGCTTTTTATCAGGAAATTCTGTGGGATTTTCAGCTTTGAGGGAAATACGTTTTTAATATTGATAGTTTTTTGAAGAAGTGATAATATGCGTTTTCTTAACGGCAATAACCCGCCAAATAATGGCAAAATTACACTACAAACTCGTTTATCCAAACCCTATCCAGGTGTTCAGGTCATAAAATAATGTATATATTCCGATTACAAGCATTCACGGGAACTTAAAATACTCAAGATTGAATATGCTTAAAATAAATTATGAGTTGGTAACTCTTCGGATTTTCAAAATATGTAAGTTATATAATATATATAACTCGTCGTCAGTAGGTTTAAAATGATATACATCTGTTGTAAATGTTGCCTGTTGATGGCGGGATATGGACTTATTAAACTGAACCTGGATTGAAAAGTGCTTTTATCTAATGATGAAATAACATTGTAATTATTTAGACAGAGAAATGGGTATTAAAGCCTCAATGATTAGTTATTGTTTGTTTTACTCTTCAGCTTATTTACCGCCGGCTAAGTGTTCGTACAATCTTATCTTTATTTTTCAGACAACACTTGTAGAAATTGTCGACAACTTTAGTTTGTTTGTGTTAAATTATCGTATTTACCTACTTTTAGGAAATATGTTTGTTTGCACTATTTTAAATAAAATAAGAAATGTGAGTGAAAAATATTGATTCAAAAATACTTTAAAGGTGAGACAATAGAGGTGAACAAAAGTTTTGGCAAACATTACACAGGCCTCCTGCCAAATCTTCAAATTCTCCGGATTTTTCATTCTGTCTCCGATCTCCGGATTTAAGTGTACAATCTTAGGATTTTCCATCAAAACAAAATGTTCATGATTTAACAGCTATACTTTCAGTTTATCAACTGTTTCCCGAATTGGTCCTGTTACGCTCCCTAATCATAGTCAGAGGAATATAATTTAGTCAGTGGGGGTACTCCGTGTAATGCACTGACTAAATATACAATTAACACCTAAGGACATAATTAGTTCTTTCAGTGGCATAACGACATGCGTAATGCAGCAATATCTGTGATTTCTTTAATTGGTCAATCTATGTTAGGAACTAGCAACTCCTTGTGTGTGGTACCACTATAACAGCTGCTGCTGTGTACGATGATTATAATTTGTAAGAGTTGACTTTGTATTTGCATTTAGCACGCATATGTGTAGAAAAGTAAGTGCAATTTCCTGAAAAGAAACAGTAGTGGTAGAATCTGAACCAAGTCTTTCTAATCGAATTACTATGCTAATTTATTATTTTCTGTAACTATCAAACAATGCACAATGCACCAACTTGTATTATTTGCATAAATAATTTAAATTTGCGCTTTAAAAAAATAGTGTGGATATCAAGTCGCGCGCTCCAAATTTCCATTTAAAATGCTCTTCGCGCGTTTCAAATCTTAAATTTTAAATATCTCAGGATTTTGTATTAAAAAGGTTTGTGATTATAGAGTCGCCATATATAATAATCGACGCGTAAATAGTATTGTTTTGGTAACAGGTTCTCAATATCAACCTCTTTGACACACACTTGCCGTAATAACTGAATAAGTCTGCGATTACTGCAATCTATCACCGCTGCGAGCTCCTACTGCATGGAGCTCGAATTGCCAAGTGAGAGAGTGTCGGTTCTTACGGATGGCGGGATATATACAGTACTGGTTCTACCAAGGAATAAGTGGGTGGTCTGCCTCCACCACTAGTGGGTGGTCTGCCTCCATCACTAAAAATCGATCGTCATACATAGCCTTACATGTACTGAAAAATGACGTTAAACTCCAAACAAATGATTGCTGCACAAAAAAAAACTAAATGTTATAACGTCCGTTTTCCTTCTATCATGAAGTCCACTATCTGGCATTTTTTTAGTTGTTGATTACTGACGTACATGTTTGGGGGCAGGGGCGTTGGGACCGATGTGTCACGTATAAAAGTGGTTTTTAAAATAGCTTGATTAAAAACATTGCCTCGGTCACCCGGCCTGCTTCTGATTTCTTCGCTATGCTATGTTATGCAGTTTGGTCAGGCCGAGACTATTTAAAATCATTTTTTTAAATATATACCCAAAACTTGCCCCAAACTAGTTTCATTTCTGTCTTATTTGCATTGTCTGCATTTATAGATGTTACCCATTAAAAACATGTTCTGTTTTGTTTTTTTATTGTATAAAAAAACATAGCAATGAAACGGTGACATATCAAGTCAGAAAAAATACCGTACGCTGAAGTATAATAGCTTGTAGAACATGTGGTGGTAATAAATATCGTTATAAAATATTTAAATTATATACGATGAATATGATGTATTGTTTGGCGTTAATCTTTATAGTTTTGTCATTAATACTACATTAACCATGTGCTAATTATAATTACAAATTTAACACTGCCCACGTTCTAGGATCGAGACTCTCTCCTATACTTTAAAGGGACACACGGCAATCTTGATTTGTTTAAAGGGACACATGACAATCCTGATTTTTTTTAAAAACTAGCGTCGTCCCGTTAGTTTTTTCAATCATTAATGTTACTTTTAGGAATTGTAATAAGCCATTTGTTTTTGCATATTATTAATTTTTGATATTATTGCACCAATAATATATTCAAACTTATAGTATAAGAAGAAGAAATAGTGAATACTTAAAATTTAATTTATTTAAATGTAACCAGGGTAAAAGTAAAAATGATCATAAATATATAAGTCGAGACAGCCATTTCAAATACTTCAAGATTGCCGTGTGTCCCTTTAAAACTCAAGGCGTCCCGTTAGTTTTCCTACATAAGTTACGTTTGTCACAGACCTAATAACAAGTAGATTGGACACTACAAAAATTATCTAAATTTCACGTGACACAGTGCGAAAATTTCACAACTTATTTCACAACTTTAAACACACGTATTATGAAGAGTTTTATAGATACAAGTTTCATTCATGCCAAATACCATCACAAATATAATTTTCTTTCCAATGATAGTATTTTTCTTTCTCTTACATTTAGAGAAAAAAAAGGAGTTTGACGAAAACTTTGACTATGTCAAAACCTTGATTTTTAAGAGAAAAGCGAAAAATGATGACATTTTTAACTTTAAACATCTTTTTATACAATTTCTTACTTTGAAAATAAACATAAATTATTATAATACCATTTTGCTATTCACTATGAATCGTTTGAATGTATTATAATCAAAATCAGTCAATAATTGAGAGAGGAGATAGAAGGAAAAATTAAGGTGCCACGTGATATTTTGGTTACTTTATTGGTTAAGATAGGAAGTTTATTAATACGTTTGTGCGTTTGTGTAATCGTTGATATTAATTACAAGAATAATACAGAGCGAATTGTGTTTGCATATTTCTTGATTCTGATAATATTGCACGAATAATATATGTAAACATATGGTAGAAAAATTAAGAAAATTGAAAATTGATTTTTTTTATTTAATTATATGCAAGCAGTTAGATGTTGCTTTTCATGCTCCGGTCTAAACTGATTGTATAGGGTTAAGAAATGATATATGCATAGATATAATACTGTACACAATCATTAAATATCTTACAATTGTATTAACCTTTAGTAACTGTCTGTTCACTGTCTTGAATTTCGGCAATCCCCCTTTTAATATGTTAAATAATGTAAGAGATTATGTAAAACATTGAAAATAAAACTACATTTTAACCAAAATGACAAACCCACGGAAAGGTGTCACTTGATGTTTTCAGAGTGTGGGAGTTAGGTTAGTAATAGTGTACATGAGATAGGGGGGATTAACTGCCGATAGCGTTATCGACAATAAATATACGACCTAGCTATTACGTTAGGGGCAACGGACTGGTTCAAAAACAATGTGATTTACAAACTTTGGCTAGGTGGGAAATAATGAAAAATAGTTATTCAAAACACGTCGACGATTAGCGTCGAGTAAGTTCTTTTTTTCCAGATGAACTATATAGAAGGATACATGGAGGGAGGGACGGACGACCGGACGGACGGACCTACACTCGATATATCGTGGAACACTTTTAAATTCGGACAGATTGCACTTTGCGTAATGCAAATATTTAAAAACAGTCCCACAATAACAAAAAAAAAGAATGTTCCACAAAGAATCATAAGGCATAAAAAAAGGTCACAATGTAGTCCTCTTGGGAACGGACGGACGGACACATAATTATATGTAGACTAAGTAAGATAATAGATGGACGATGACAGTTGCGTTGTGTAGCAACACGATAAGTTGAATAGAGATCGAATTATTTAGTTAAAACATACGTTATTGCAATTATTTTACAAAACAAACATATAAAAACTGAGTTTGGTCATAATAGATTCGAAGGTATAGTTATATGTTGTTGTGTAACCCCAAGGTTGAGTACACCTTTAAGTATCGTAAAAAGTAAATAAATGTCATGAACAACCTTTGATTAAGGATGTGCGGTATAGTTGTTGAGAAACATGTCTGAAGTAGTTGACTCACATTGTTACCATGGCAACTCGAACATTACACAATATATCTCGACGACACGTCTTAGGCTATATAATTGATATTTTACTGCACGTGTTGATTCATTTGTAGACTGTTTGTTCTTTTCATATAACTTGGCTCATAACTTGAGTCCTTTAGTTACTTTGCTAATGCGTTACGTTTTTTATGGCTCGTATTGTATACTTGGACATTTATTGACTTTTGCTTCATTACATATAATTATGTTTTTTTAATTTCGTGACCTTTGGTTAACTTGAATGTCTTACATGTTGGCTCATTTATTACATTTACACATTTACTGACCTTTTTGGTTATTTCTGAATTGTTGGTCCATTTATGTATTGTAATTTTGCTCATTTCATTCATGTTAGCTAATTGAATGACTGCTATCTGGTTCCTGTTAAAGGGACACTGTCCGTAAGTAAGCAGATATTGAGCATAACCAACTAACTGTCTGACTTTTATTCATTGAAATGTTTACATGAAAACATGAGGATAGACCCTAAGAAATATGTAGGAATACATTCGAGAGTTTGAAAAAAAAAAAGTTTTAATTATTAAATGTAAATAAAGTGGGACCCACAATATTTACCTTTTATGCGTTCACGTGACTTCCATAGCGCACTAGGTTTTCACCATAGTATGTATTGCGTAATATGTATAGCCCGCTTAGCTCAGTCGGGTTTGGGCTGCGAGTTCAAACCCACGAAGTGGATTTTTTTTTTGTACCGCGATTGAATTCCGTTAAACAATCTTGCTTTTAATTAGTAAATAGTGAATAATGTATAGTGTATAATGTTTGCGAACATAATTATTGGGTGTTTTATAAGCTAAAAGTTACGGACAGTGTCCCTTTAATTGCTCAAAGCAGTGTACCAAATTCGAGGTATGTCTCCAAATAAGTAACATTCCGTTATTTTTTCATTAAAGAAATAAACCCGCCAAATAACGTTACAATTACTCTATAAAACCGTTTATCAAAAATCTATCCAGATGTAGCTTTTGAAACGGTGTATATGTAGTATTATTATACCTCACTCAAAATTCTCTATGTAATTTCCCCATTCCCGATCAGTCAACAATTGGTAATGTTTCATGGTAATGTTTCATGGCAAAAAAAAAAAAAAAATAGTTTCAAGTTATTTATTGTTGTTAATAAAAAATAATTGCTGATTAAATGAATTTTGATGTTTGGTATAATAAAATAAATATCACATCCCATGGAGGGTGATAGAACATATTGTCAACCCTCGATGTGGTAATGTCCACCTCGGCTAAAGCCTCGGTGGACATTACCAATCTCGGGTTGACAATATGTTCTATCACCCTCCATGGGATGTGATATTTATATAATATGTGGCTGTTGCTGGCGGAATAACTACTTTAAATAAAAACAAAAGTTTAAAGACCAGACCTTGGGATCTGATGATAGCATGCATGTTAGCGGATTAGTGGTGAGTTACAAACCTGACTCTATCTGTTCAGCATGTATGAAAGTAAGTGTTGAACTTATTTCTAAAAAAAACATACCTTGTCCATATCTTATTTCTATTCGTCTAACACAGCCCTAGTCGGTAATTATCAGATATAATAAAGACTTCCAATTACGTGACAGTAATGATATATCGATAATAACTTTTATCAATTAAATAAACATGCAGCATATATATGATAAATGATGATGACATAAAACAGTCAAGAATGGCGATCAAACAGTCAATTCTTGCAGACGACATAACTGTTGAATAATTTAAAGTTCCCATCCTGCCATCTTGAACATGCTCATTTTACAACAAATAGAAACCGTTTCTAAACCTACTGACGACGAGGTATATTTATAACTTACATATTTTGAGAATATATACAATATATACGGCTTTAACTAGCCAGGTCAAAGTCCAAGCATGTCTCTAAACACTAGTTCCATACTTGACGAAACTATTATCTAATAAGAATGTAAGTGCGTCACAAATAGTGTAATTGTCTAAATTGTCATTAGTAAAAATGCTTGACTATTGTTACGGGACAAATATGTTATTTTTTCTCTAGGAAAACTTGTTTGAATAAGAGCAGTCAGATTGTCTTTGATAAGATCGCGTGGTAAGGTTGTATATTGTGTAGTAAGGTTGTATATTGTGTAGTAAGGTTGTATATAGTGTGTTAAGGTTGTATATTGTGTGATAAGATCGCGTGGTAAGGTTGTATATTGTGTGGTAAGGTTGTATATTGTGTGGTAAGGTTGTATTTGTGTGGTAAGGTTGTATATTGTGTGGTAAGGTTGTATATTGTGTGGAAAAACGGATGACACTTAACGTTTATTGCAAAAGATATCGAGAATATTCCCTGAAATTTTAATTGACCAAACTAAATTTATTCCAAAGTTGTCATAAGCTTTAGCAAAATATTGTTTGTCTTTAACGGCAGTAGGACGTGAAGTTAAACGTCTGGAGGTGCTTGTTCTAGTATATGCGCTAGAATTAGAAATACATCAAGCGTAATATGTTGTTTTTTTGTGTTATTTGGGAATCCAGTACATAGTTTGTTTTGCTTTTCGTCTACCACGGCCTTAAAAGCGGTGCACAGCGCGAATGCGTGGAAACAACATATGTAACCCTTAGTCGTGACGAAATTAAACACGTTTTAACGCCAAAACGCAGTTGACTTAGAGTGACTCGTGGAAGATTAGTCGTTTAAAATGAAGTCTTCAAATCAATTCAACTGTTTATACATAGCTGGGACATACATTATCGACATTCGCAACATCGTGATTCATCATCGCCTCCGCGGTCGTGGGTGTTAAGACGTTGCGTTGTACACCTTCTCGCCCCTCACCGCTGCTTACGTATGTCGGCAGGTATACAGGACTGGTTCTACCCGGAATAAGTGGGGTATACAGTACTGGTTCTACTCAGGAATAACTGGGAGGAATAAGTTGGTGGTCTGCCTCCACCACAAAATATCGACCGTCATATATAGCCCAAAATGTGCTGGAAAATGACGTTAAACACCAAACAAACTAATCGTACCTGGAACCGTAAGATCCTGAAGAATGACGGGATTGGCCGGCAATGTACGATTGGATCATCGATTCATAATTTACGAGCTCTTTATTGACGTGTTTATTACCATGGTGACAGTTTTACATCAGTGTTCGCGTGAACGTCGATCCATCACAGTAAAACATACGATGGCTCCCTTTTGATCTCGCCGATTGTCGTTCCATGACATGAGTCGCGTGGCCCAACATGACCACTGTACATACATATCTGCGGTGGTGTTTGACAACTTAAAGGCATGCTGCTGTGGGGTCAATTCGTCATTATTTTGGCACATTGAAACCGTTCATTTACAGGAGTTATATCCATATATAGAGAGATCTCTGAGAGAAGCCATCGTAAACAGATAAAGAATCATACTTTATGTAAGTCTTTAATGGCACTGAAATTTGGCTTGGCCTAACTAGCCTGACCTCGGCCTGGCCTGGCCTGATCTGATCTTTAAAGTGTTAACCTTAATTGTTATTGTTCCAAGTCGTGTCCTTAGTTAGGTTCTTCGCAATGAGGGGCATTCACACAATGTTTGAAACTTAAATAACTATAATTGGTTGCATTGAAGTAGAACTGATTATGAGATGTCAATGATACTAATCATGAGAAACGTGTAGAAGGAAGAAACATAACAGTGTGCTAATTGGAACACAATAATAGTTAGAATATGTTCATTCTAATTTGAAAAATAAAGTGAACTAATGTTTGCAACTGATTAAACGAGTGCGTGATTGATAAATTAGTGACAGGATAAATTAGTATATAACGGTGGATTAATTTGATGATTCTGATTCAAAACATAAGTTATGGATATATTAGCACAATGTTTTGGAAGGGTGAGTTGGTGGATGGATGGTTAAATGAATCTGAATGGGTAGTGGGTTGATCGATAGGTGGATGGATGGTTGTATGTGTGGTTTGTGGTTCCATTTTGCTAGGATGGATATGTGGGTTGGTTGCTGGATGGTATTGGGTAGTGGGATACGCTAGAAATATATAAATCTGAACATATTCAATTGTATTATAGTTGTATTATATTTGTACATGTATATTGCTTTAGTGGATATTGTGTTATTTAGTGTTATGCCAACAACAAACAAGGGATGTGTTTTAAATGCTGTATGTGCTTGTTGCATTAAGTTTTTAAGTTTTAAGTTACTTGTTTAGAAATTATATTTGTTTCCATTAATACATGTGATATTTGCCATTTCACTTTAATGAAAACAAGGTTTCATTATATTATAAACTGGTTGCATTTTATCATCTTAAGACAAAAACGTGTTGTTCTGAATGACCTTCACAAGGTGTACAATTCCTAACATATTCAGTACAGCTGCATTGTCCCATGAGACATGTGCTAACCTTAATGTGAGCCACTGACCATCTAGAAACAACATAATTGACCCTGGAAACGCAGACAGTAATCCCAGAGTTGAAGCAATGACCCTTTGGCCTGACCTAAACTAGTCCCGAGGGACCAACTAACCTTCGGCCAGGCTAGGCCAGGCCAAACCAGGACAGACTGGTTAGGCCAAGCCATGTTTCAGTGTATGTCGTCTTCAAAAAAAAAAACTCCTCAACATCGTGATGTTTGTGATGGGTTCACAATTAAAGAGTTGTCGTTCGTCTACACTGCTTTTAAGCAAACAATAAATGAAGTAGAATTGGCATAACACTTCTTTCCCTTCCCCCCACCAACACTCCCCCTCCCCACAACCCACCACCACGACCACACACACCCCACCCCTAACGTCCACTGTCAGTGTCTAAATGGTTGCAACTCTTGTCAATTTACACTATCACCAAAAAAGAACAAAGTTGGGTTGATCAAGCGCAGGTCCTAGTTTGGTTCATCTAATGCATACAAGCTTTGTTTAAGTCGAGGTCAAGGTCTTTTGACTTGTGGTACTGTTCTTTGTATACGTATTGATTGAGATTTGCATCCCAAAATAAAACTACGAACCAACTTTAGTTGATCTAGTGCTAACAGATTCCGGGAAATGCAGCGAAACGCAAAAACAACATATAGTAGACAAAGTTAATGAATCATCAAGGTCAAGGTCATTTATAGAATTGATCTGGGTACTTGAGCTGTACTGATCAATGTACAACTGGCTGTGCTTGGGCATGTAGTTTCTGAAAACATACGACAACAATGAACGCTTAAAGCTATAGATCCTGTATTTAAATCGCTTCCTTATTTGTAGGCTGTCTTTATTTGTTCAACAGCTCATGGCGAAATCTCGCATAATTAAGTGAATAAATTTATCGCAGGACATCATGTACTATATAGACACCGAGTAGTCCACATCGTTCCTGTAGACAGGTAGCAATATGATTTACAAGAAAAAATTGTTTGTCTCCTTCGTGACTCGAACACACGACTTCCTAATTTACAATCTAACGTTCTAACCACTGAGCTATGGCGACTTCTTGAAAACGGTTTATTTAGTAACATATATTATGATGCAAAACAACTTAACATATCTGAACGACATTCAAGATGTTTCAGTATACACTCCATCATCTCGCGGATGTAAATAACCATTGCGTGTTGTAATACTGTTTATTATCAAATTAACTAAGATTCCGTCTCAAATTAATTGATTAATTAGCGAATTATACGTTGTGCGCGTGTGTGTGCTGTAGTTATTACGTAGTAACTGTTTAGTTTTAGAATGCTGCAACATACCAACAAGAGTCCGTGGTGTAGTGGTAAAACCGCGATGTTTCAAATAAAACTGCAAATACTCTGGTTCAAATCCCATTCGGGACAACTCTTTTTTTATGCAGTAAATTTGTAGGAAGTAGGAAGCCGCATGTTACGTGTACGAAGGCTAAATCAAATGTGGTATGGTACGCATCGATATCTGGCTTATATACCGACTTTTTGGACGTCCGTCGAATGGAAACAACTTCACCCGTGCTTTATTCATATATATGAGTTAGTATCAGTTTAAGTATAGAGTCGGTAGCTTTAAGGTAATTGACAAAGTTATGATCCATAAAAGTCAAGCCTGGGCAGCTTGTGAAACTATTGGGTGTAATAGGACTGTTTTACAGGGTATACATTATAATTAAAATGTTGTTAAATGGCTTTATTTATTTCGAGCCGCTCCAGAAAGAGAGAAAGGATACATAGAGATCCGGGATCCCCTTCCTACTCTTACAGTCGAATATATGTATACGTTTCTTTAAGGAGTTAGAGGGATATATTCGGATACCCGGAACAGACCGGTTTACCTATCGATGCTAGGGTAAGTGTTTTGTCTAAGGATACACCGGAGTAACCCAACAGTGTATACAAGATTCAGATCTGATCAGAGTCCAGTTATGTGGGCAGCATATACAATTATATATACACTGCTCAACATTTGCTAAGGATCACTTTTTTGCTGTCTAAAGTTCTTGCTGAAATAAATAGCAGTATTTCTATTTTACATGAATTTATTTAGGGCAGTGTATGGTCATCTGATCTCATGACTTGATTCAAATTGTGGAATTGTTGAAGTATCAATGAAATTAATATCGTTATTATGAATTAATTTCTAATAAAAGTATATGGAAGAATAAAAGTGATCCTTAGAAAATTTTGAGTAGTATATATAGTTTATGCAAGATATCTGCTCCTAACATGCCATTAACCCCACTTAATTTTCTCGCTTTTAATTTCCTCAAAACTGCCGTATTTTTTCAGTACTTTCAGTACTTTGATATTTTTTAGTAGTAGTAGTAGCAGTAGTAGTAGTAGGAATAGTAGTAGTAGTAGTAGTAGTAGCAGCAGAAGCAGCAAGCATCAGCAGCAACCAGCGGCAGTAGCAGTAGCAGTATCAGTAGCAGTAGCAGTAGCAGTAGCAGTAGCAGTAGCAGTAGCAGTAGCAGTAGCAGTAGCAGTAGTAGTAGCAGTAGTGGTAGTAGTAGTAGTAACAGTAGCAGTAGAAGTAGTAGTAGTAATTGTTGTAGTATTTTATTATTATTATTATTATTATTGTTGAATGCATATGCACTACATGCAAGGTTGCGTGGTCAACCTCCGCATTAATAAACTATTATTTTACTTTCACCTGTGCTGGGCAGGCCATACATTGTCCATATCTATAAACAAACAAATCTCTGACGTTATGTATATGTCATTCGACTGATAATGTCATAACAGCCTAACTACAACATGCGAATGAAAAAATGGACGGGTAGTTGGGTGGAGTTAAGCGACATGCGTACTATAGTAATAGTTGCTAAAGTTATATACTTCATATCGTATAATCGTGTAATTCAAGGGAATTTATTGTGCCAAAGACTTACAGTAGAGCCTTTAGAGATACCCTAATTACCCTATATATAGCAGATATATATGACACCCCCTTTTCTGAAAGTTTCATCCACGTGTAATGACAGGACTCTCGTTCATGTGTCGTCATATGGCAAATAAGTAAAATCGCCCAATCACATGCGTCCTCACCGCCCCCCCCCCCCCCCCCACAACCCCACACCCGCCCCACGTTCTGCTGTTGTTTTGCCGCAAAATGTCAAAGTTCACCTAATTTCATTTATCAGTCATATCTATCTAACTACCTGTTTATTATACCACACGCCCTCCAGGACGTAATCGTGCAAAACTGCACGTCGTATATATTAAATAGTATATTTAACGCTGCGTCCGTTACTGTGTCTCACCGCCGGGTGTTCGAATCCCACTGGCAGCTCAAGTGAGAAAGTGTCGGGATGTATACAGTACTGGTTCTAGAAATTGGGTGGTTTACCTCTACCACAAAGCAATCGAAAGTCATATATGGTCTAACATGTGCTAAAATATGACGTAAAACCATGGATATATATGTAGATCTATGGTAAAACATATCCAAACAAACATTTTGAAGAACACTTTATTATTTTCAATCAAATTTACTCCACACACATATTCAATTATTATCAGAGCACATTTCTATGCGTTTTTGTTGATTTGATTGCAAATATGGAGTTTGTCTAAAGTTATTTGTTATGTTTGCCTCCATGAGATATCTCATATTTACATAACATTAATTTGCATACGTGGAGATATTATGCAATACAGCTTAGTGGTGAGATATCGGTGTGTATTGTATCCCGTGTTGATTCATATAGTCCCTTCTTCATCGCTATATAATCTAGTCGGAGACTGTGGTTACGCCAATCAGTCCACACATTATGCCTGGGCGTACCGGGATTCTCTGGTGTCCATATAGGCGGAGGGACTATAATCCTTAGAATTACACACACACACACTGGTTACGCCCAGAATGAATCGCTCTTTGGTACAATCGACCGTACGTGCTGTTTCGTTTACTGGATCTCGTATAAAATGGTTTCTTGCATAGTTATTTTGACACGCGAGGTACAACTGGTTCTTATTAATGGTTCCATGCACAGTAGTTTCGACATGCTTAAATTTAGAAACTTTACCAAAGGTAGATAAAAAAAAATAGTGGGTGGGTACGTTTGAATTAGTATGACGGGCACTAGTACAGCTGTATCGAATAGTTCTGGCATATTAACAAAATCTCATGACTGTTCGGATATTCATAATATTTGTCCTACGGTAAAATTATATGTGTAAGGGAATATACAACATTTCTAGATTGTTTATACTCCCTGCAAAAATCGGGGGAATATATGCGATCGCCGCTTTGTCTGTCCGTCCGTCTGACCGATCATCCGGAGTGAAATTTTACACACTGATTTAGGGCAATAAGTGGAAGTGAAGAGTTCAAGAACGATAAGTATATGTTAAATTAGGGTTAATGCCCTTTGTAATTTTCTACTTGTACTCTTGTTCGGAGCATACCTTGAAAACTACTGGGACTGGAATACAACTTGACACACGGATAGAAGGCAGTGAAAGAATGTGTAGAGCATAAGAACCATACCTCTAACGTTATCTTGTATAAAGACAAAAGTATCCCTACGTATACACTTACATTTGTTTTAATACATCATGTTTATCAGACAGCTCTTGTCTGGGAGGTAATGCACTGCCATCCTTTTTGTAATTGGTGGGCAAGGTATGTTATTGCTTTTGACATCTGTATAAAAAAATCACTTATATTAGCGTGACTTTATTATTGGTGTACATTTTCTCTTTATGTTCTCTGATCCATCGGTGTTATCGATATTCTTGCTTAACTCGATTTCCATGGTATGCAATTTTAATATATATACATGTATACAAAATGAGCTAACCTGATGCAAGTCTACATCATCTAAGACGCTAGCATTTTTGCTAAAAAAAATTAAGACAAACGTGTAGAACGGTTCTTATAAAAAAAAAGTTTTGACGCGGCATACATTTTACCGAGATTCTGGTATCGTTTCTGATTGGCTGATACAGACGCACCTTCTATCCAAGAGATACAGAACGGCAGAAAGACAATTCATCATTATTTCGACGAACTAAATGCGAATGATCAAAAATACTATAATAAAAAAAAAATATACGGACATGTGTTTCCGGTTGTACAAAGGGGTCAAGACGTTTGTATTCAATCGTAAAAACTCGGCCAATCCCGTCATTCTTCGGGATCACATGCTTCGAAGAAGTATACGAGATGTTGCGAATGGTTTGTAGTCGAAGAGCGTTTACCAAACCGGACATGCGCAGTGAAGCAGTCTAGCGTCGAAGATGATCCAGACTAACCCAATACATTTATCCTGATGTGCAACCATAACATTTATAATTTATACCGAAATAATGACGCCAAACAGCCGCAGCAGGAATCTGGTGGGCAAGACGCATTTCCTCTTTCACGTCAAACCGGAAGTTTGTAAGCAGTTACTGCGCACGCTTTAGCCTGCCGATAGCGTGCCGATGACCATTTGGGAAGTCAATGTAACATGTTTCCTTCGTCAAAATACAAACTTTAAACCAAAAACCATGTTAAAAGCTATCAAATGTATTAAATATCTAAAAACAGGGATTTTGGACGTGTAACTTTCCAATGCAATGAAATAAAATCAACTGTTGTTGCTGTTTTTCAGTTTTATGACTTGCATACCTGATAACATGCAACATTTAACTGCACAGTTACATCTTAAATTGTGTTAATCTATAAGGATCTTTCTGGAAGCGTCTGCTTCGTTTCTGGATCAGTACATGCTTAAAGATTCGTTACCGACTGATATTGCAGAACAATGTAGCTTTTGTATTTTTTATTAGTTCTAAAACTAGCAAAACTTGAACACATTGACTCTAATGATACTTTAATTAGGTAATTTGTACCTTTCACAAATATAAAGAGATGCAAGTGCACGCGAATTGTTTTTGTTTTCTTTGTTTCTTTTATTTTTTTATTATTTTTTTCTTTTTCTTCTCCTATTTTTGTGTTTGTTTTGTTTTTTTGTTTATTTTGTTGTTGTTCCGGATTATTTTTTTTTTGTTTTCTTTTAAAGGACACACTGCAATCTTGATTTAAAAAAATCACTGTCCCGTTAGTGTTTTAAGCTCTACTGGCCAAGGCCAGCAATAAGAAACACAGTAAGAAAAAACAGTTGTGAGTTACATGATTATCGAATATGTATATCCCCATTTAGTCACGCAGATATACGTCAACTTCTCATTCAAAGCTCCTTACATTTACCTTTATCAGTTATTAAAATGACATATAAAAACTACATCTCAGTGGAAATACATTCATACTGACAAGTTAGGAAGCAATGTTTGTTGATATTTTTTGTTGAAATTGGTAAATTAATGATTGAAAGTTTATTGCTTGTACAGGAAATTCCACCCAAATCATTCATTAACTTGTAAAATGTTACTCTCAATCGTCCCGACATGTATTGAATGTCGATATGTGCTTCCTGTTTTGAGCACAAAAAAAAACCGCTAACAAAAATAAAAATAATAAAACTGAGAATTTTTTTTTGAAGGACTACGTTATCAACTAAATTTGATGTTCAGACCCCGTATTCACAAAACTTCTCCGTTTTAATGTGAATCTTTAGGGACTTTTATTACATTTATTTAAATTATATTTGTTTTTGTGTGTGTGCTTAATGTCTTTATTTGAACAATTGCAAAATTTGAGTTTGAGTGCATACTCAAGTTGAGCGGTTTTTTGGACGGTCAACCGTCCTGAGTAAGAAATCAAAGAGCACCAGATTACAGCGCGATAAAAGTAGTAAATGGGCAAAAGATCCGTATATTGACAACATATTGATAAACATGAAAGCGTTGCTAAACATTACGTGATTTTAACTTAAGTTTAAGTAATACGCTGTTTGATCCTGTACAAAGTAATGCGCATACTAATTATGTCTTATAACGTAAACAAGCGTCTACATGAGGTTAAAAGTAATAGCCGTACCGTACCGTACATTCCGAAATATAACGGAAACAGCAGGTGCGTAGTACGGAGAATACCGAAAGTAGCAATTAATAGTTTAGTAACGAATCTAATAGAGATTATCGGTATATTATCAGTGTATCAAGGATGTATATAACGACAAACGATAATGTGTATTAATTTATTTATATCATATATTAAAGCAATTAGCATGAATTCATGGAATAGATATATATCAGATGTAATTAAATAATAAATAGAATCCGTGACGTAGGTATATTTGAAGTAAGTAATTCGATTAACATATAATTAAATTGAAACCTTTTATCACATTACATCATGGTAACTATCAAAGGCCGTTCATAAATTCGCGAGTAGAAGATATTATATAACTATGTACCACAGACATCTCTTATCAAACCATACAATTATTTTCATCAATTCAATTCAATTCATTTCAATATTTTATTTGGCATAACATTTACATGTTTATTGCATAAACAAGGCGGAATACAATACCCAATATTTAAGAGAAGAGTACACACAAACGTACTTCATTTAGAGAATGAATACATATATTATTACCATTATCAATATTGTGTTTAAAAAGCATTACATTTAATGAATTTAGAACAATACATAGAAACTCTACCGTTAAATCATGTGACTACCGTTACATCAGACTACATTTTTTTTATTTATTTTTTTTATACTTATTCTAATTCAATGAAGTAATTTTTTTAGCCATATCGCCTCCGAAAACGTCTTTTCAGAAATTTTATTTTTCAGACATTCAAGGGGCGATAACTTTGTCATGCATGATTGAATCTGATTGGTTTTCGAAAGGAGTCGAGATCTCATGTATACGTATGTTGTGACCAACTTTCTCTGACATTTTCATTTTACAATTATTCCCCTTTGACACTTATAAAATTTAAACATTTCTACATAACTTCACTGTTTATCCCCAACCGATTAGGCAGACGGATATAGAATTGCCGTTGTCCGTCTGTCCTTCCGTCCGGTCCCATAACTTTGGTAATGCCACATCCCATTTCAATACTATTTTGCACAAATGTTCACCACCTTAGTACGCAAACCCGTTTTTTTCGGAATCAATAATTTCTGAGTGGCATCGTCCATCGGCACTTTCAGTGCTTTGATTTAAATACGGGGGCCATATACTGGACTGCTTGCGTAGCATGCGTTTTTAGACGGAAACAAAAAATAATGCAATGTACTAAACCATTCCAAAGGGAAGTCATAGAAAACAATGGAAGCCACTGTTCCTTGGATTTATATTGTATTGTAATAAAATGTCATGTTCGGTTATCTGTTCTGAAATGGGGGTTGATCTACACTGACGATTTCATCAGTCGTCTCTTCCTTAAAGATACCAGACTGGGGTGTACGTGGTAAATAAAGGCAAATAAAACACTGAGAATGTGGTAATATCGACACACCATAACAAACAGTTTAAAACCAACCACTGCATTCTGGCAAGTGGTTTGCAATCGTGAAAGAATAACACTAGATTGAGGTTTACACATTTCCGGATACACGACTACAAACCTCTGTTCGGTCTTTCAGAACCGCACATATTTGTTTAGTTAATTGTTTAGTTATAAATCATAAGCTGCATAAAATAAATTATTGTGCTTTAAGTTTTATTACACTAAATCAACTGGGTGCATTCGAAAGTAGCTCTGTATTGAAGAGAGCTAATCCTTTTTTTCTTTCAAAACCGCTTTTTAAATTCCTGTTGCTTTTTGGCTGTAACTGTTTTCTGGACATGTTATTGATATTAGAAAATGCAACTCATTGTGTTTTTGACAGTTTTTTATATATACTCCTCAATATAAGTTAAGGACCTCAAGAACATTTCTTCATATGCTTACCAGTGAATTTGACTACAAACCATTTTAAAACGGTTACACAAAAAGTGTAAGCAATGTTGCATTAAACAGGACATTGTCATGTCTTCTGCAATAGATGAAAGAATAAAATGTTGATATAGGCTATATGGTTCTGTTAATTAAAAAAAGTCCGAGATCTTTTGATGATTTCTAAAATCATTAATTTGCCCCCAAAAAAACAATACTAACAGTTTTAATATGTGTTGTCAATTTATTCATTACGTTTAATCACTACCAATGGAACTATGGACGCGAAACATTAATTTCTCCCGAAATTTATTAACCGTTGACAGTTTAAATGCACACACCGAAAAGTTTTGAAAAACGCTGATTTTTTATCCCATCCAAAATGGAAGTAAATTTTCAAGACCTAGTTGCATATTTGCCACTGCACACTTATCTGTAGAGTTATTCTAAAGAAAATGGTGACAGATATTTGTTAAGGAATCAAAAGTCAATTTTTGGGTGAAAAGGGCATTTTATTGAAATTTCAAAATCTGAATATTCAAATTATTTTTTGGAGGGTGTAAAATGTTCCTAAAGAATACAGAAACACGAAACAGTTTCCATTTTTGGAATGCAATATGTAAACGTGTGCGATGATGCAAACTTTAATCTTATTGTAATAAAAAAATGTTTCTTGATATTAAACCTCCCATTTCGTTGTCGATGTTTAATAGCAGACATGTTTATTTCCATGATAAATTGTTTCCCAGAATTCTAACAATGTCTGAGATTTTAAGAGGTTATCAGCATTCCCACTTTACTATGGAAGGGGCATGGATACTCATTTACATTGTTATAACCTACACTTTACTATGGAAGGGGCATGGAGACTCATTTACATTGTTATAACCTACACTTTACTACGGAAGGGGCATGGAGACTCATTTACATTGTTATAACCTATACTTTACTATGGAAGGGGCATGGAGACTCATTTACATTGTTATAAGCTACACTTTACTATGGAAGGGGCATGGAGACTCATTTACATTGTTATAACCTACACTTTACTATGGAAGGGGCATGGAGACTCATTTACATTGTTATAACCTACACTTTACTATGGAAGGGGCATGGAGACACATTTACATTGTTATAACCTACACTTTACTATGGAAGGGGCATGGAGGCTCATTTACATTGTTATAACCTATACTCAGTTGCAAAAGAAGTGTACTCTTTGAACATTTTACTTTACACCCTATTCTCTTTATCAAACGACAGTCCCTTAATGATTCAACCTATTAAAAAACAAATGACAACATGATAATGGCAATGGAATGATAAAAACGTTGGTACCAAACATGGCAAATTCATTTTGGAAATTGTCACTTTAATTCTAAAAAAACTTTATACAATTAAATCTAAACAAATTTCAGAGTACACTTTCTTTTGCAACTGAGTATATAATGTGATTTATTTCAGATGGAAACACTAATGTTGACGTCATACGTGATTATGCTGCTGTCATTACCGAACATTGTCGCAGGTACGGTATAATCAGAAAATTAATTTTGACAGACTATGAACGAACGAAAGAACGAACGGACGGGCGGACGGACGGACGGTCGAACGAACTAACGAAACGAAAACGAACGAACGAATGCATGCCTTGACTGAATGGCTGGCTGGCTGACTGTCCAAGAAGAATGGCTGGCTTTTAGAGTATTTGATTGTATGGAAATTATAGGTAATGCAGGAATTTAAAAGCATTCGTCCGTTCGTCCGTCGTTAGTTTATTTCGTTCGTTCGTTCGTTCGTTCGAGTGACGTTTTATATAAACAACAAACAACTAAATAAAAACTGTGGATTACATAAAGAGCATGTCCTTTTTTTATTTTTTTATTCATCAGACATAATCAGTAACAAATGAATATCTTCCATTATTTCCATTTTGGGGATTAAAGAGAGTACATCATGCTTTTCGATGTGGGGTGGGGAGAGAGGGAGGGGCTATTAAATCCGAATTAAAATTCACAATTATATTTTATGTTCTATTGGACCAAAACTTATTGAGCCTAAAAATAGCCCATTATTTACAAAGAAATTCATTCTGCACGGTAATATGTGCTATCCTAGGTTACGCACCAGGGTTAATTACAGTAATATGTGCAATCCTAGGTTACGCATCAGGGTTAATTACAGTAATATGTGCTATCCTAGGTTACGCACCAGGGTTAATTACAGTAATATGTGCTATCCTAGGTTATGCACCAGGGTTAATTACAGTAATATGTGCAATCCTAGGTTACACACCAGGGTTAATTACAGTAATATGTGCAATCCTAGGTTACACACCAGGGTTAATTACAGTAATATGTGCTATCCTAGGTTACACATCAGGGTTAATTACAGTAATATGTGCTATCCTAGGTTACAAACCAGGATTAATTACAGTAATGTGCTATCCTAGGTTACACACCAGGTTGAGCTATCCTAGGTTACACACCAGGGTTAATTATCCTAGGTTACACTTAAGGGTTAATTACAGTAATATGTGCTACCCTAGATTACACACCAGAGTTAATTACAGTAATATGTGCTATCCTAGATTACGCACCAGGGTTAATTACAGTAATATGTGCTATCCTAGGTTACGCACCAAGGTTAATTGCAGTAATATGTGCTGTCCTAGGTTACGCAACATAGTTAATTACAGTAATATGTGCTATCCTAGGTTACGCACCAAGGTTAAATACAGTAATATGTGCTATCCTAGGTTACGCACCAGGGTTAATTACAATAATATGTGCTATCCTGGGTTACGCTCCAGGGTTAATTACAGTAATATGTGCTATCCTAGGTTACGCACCAGGATTAATAACAGTAATATGTGCTATCCTAGATTACGCACCAGGGTTAATTACAGTAATATGTGCTATCCTAGGTTACGCACCAAGGTTAATTCCAGTAATATGTGCTGTCCTAGGTTACGCAACAGAGTTAATTACAGTAATATGTGCTATCCTAGGTTACGCACCAAGGTTAAATACAGTAATATGTGCTATCCTAGGTTACGCACCAGGGTTAATTACAATAATATGTGCTATCCTGGGTTACGTACCAGGGTTAGTTATAGTAATATGTGCTATCCTAGGTTACGCACCAGGGTTAATAACATCAATATATGCTATCCTAGATTACGCACCAAGGTTAATTACAGTAATATGTGCTATCCTAGATTACGCATCAGGGTTAATTACAGTAATATGTGCTACCCTATGTTACGCACCAGGGTTAATTACAGTAATATGTGCTATCCTAAATTACGCATCACGGTTAATTACAGTCATATGTGCTATCCTAGGTTACGCACCAGGGTTAATTACAGTAATATGTGCTATCCTAGATTACGCACCACGGTTAATTACAGTAATATGTGCTATCCTAGATTACGTACCAGAGTTAATTTAAACATTTTAGCCCAAAATCTATGGTGTATTTAAATTGTTGACACAAATCACGTGGTGTCAACCCACATTTTGATTGGTATGACAATTTTCTTATGAATTGATACATGTTTTAAATTTTAGATTTTTCTAGAAATAAAAACGTTTAATGAGGAAGATGTTCTTCATTTTTGTAACATTACTAATCGTAAGATAAATGTTTGTAAATAAACGTATGTAATGATAAACGTGATTACACAGGTAAGAAAGTATGTACAGAGTACAGAGTAATTACGAAATCTCACCATGTCGCGTGGACATTAATGCGCAGGCCTATTTGGATGACAGCCGACAATAAATCCCACGAGAGTGTGACCTTTGAGGTTTATGGCATGTACCTGTGTACCTGTGCAATGCATATCAACTTGATGATTTATACGTCGGTTGTGCAAACGTTATTGTGAACGTCCTTGTTGACAATATATTATCGTTTACATTATCGTTTACGATATAAGCATCATTTTATGATATAAGCATCTTTTTGAGCCCGATTGCGGAGAGTTTGACTTAGGGGTCACTTTGGCGTGAGTCAGTCCGGACTGTCTTTTCTCTTTAAAGAACCTAGATATGTACCTAATTCTAACTTGTTTAGGTCTGACATGGTGTCCAACGGTTTGCATAGCCTTGACCTACTTTCTTTAAGGTAAACGATCGCGTCAGGGTTTTGATACAGATCCTGTTACTCTACCAATCCTCGAGCCAGTGTTTAACAAAGAAGTGTATATATGGTGTGGGGAGTGGGAACGGGAGTGGGGGGAGAGGGTATGCATTTTGCTCAGGATATAGACCAAACTTTAACAATGTTTTGTTGTATGGATCTGATATGCTTTGTCCTGTATTTTGCTTGCATTGTACTTATTACCGTTGAATATACTTCGTCAGCTTGTTGTCTTTTTTTTCCATTATTAATATGTTCATCTCATATACCTTTAAAGGGACACACGGCAATCTTGAAGTATTTGAAATGGGTCTCGGATTTATATATCCAGTATCAGGTTACATTTAAATAAATCGCATTTTAAGTATTCACTATTGCGTGTGTCCTTATATACGGTATATGAGTTGAATATATTAATATGGCAATAAAAAGCAAAAAGGAAGTATATTCAACGGAATAAGTACAATGCGCTAAATACAATTCTTATAATTAACATTAATGATTAAACAAATGCAATGTATGTAGTAAAACTAACGGGACGCCGTTGGTTTTTAAAAAATCAAGATTGCCATGTGTCCCTTTAATAGTATACCAACGTTTGCATCGGAATAACATATTTTCTTTTAAATAAAAAATATAGGTCACGTGCGTTTGGTTTATTTTTTGTTCTGTTTCTCAATTTCCTTTCTCAAGATAGAGACCCACCTTCTTTGGCGTGGTCCTTTAATGGACGTGAGATGATGTTTCAACATTTTCGTCACTGTGTTTACTCCGAATTAATGGTCACTTACTTTTGTCACGTCCGATTTTTCGAAACTATGGACTAGACATCGTGGGACGGGGCCTTCTAGCGTCTGTGTTCATAAACAGATTCAATATTGAGGTAACAACGGTAATACTATCTAGTAAAATAAAGCGTTTAATTAAAACGCAATTAATTAATGTAGCTTGTTTCTTAATCGAAGAAAAATAAATAAAGTTTATACTTTTTTAAACAAATATGTTTAATAATATGGTGTGCTATATTTTCCAGGACTAATTGAAGTAAGGCCGCAGCCCGCCATTATTTATCATCTAGCTCCCCCTGGGACACCTGTTCTCTCTGTGACGGCCTATAGCGATGTGAGTCGGGAGCCATTCGCCATCGTCAGCCTCACAAACAGCTTGGACGCTGATTACTTCTCCCTCGACCAACAACTTTCAGAATGGGTTCTGAAGGTGAAAAAGGTCATAGACAAAAAGGTCGGGTACGTTTTTCATTTTACTGTTTACGGGTACGACAACGGCACTGCGAAGGACAGAAGCGTTAAAATTAACGTAACGGAAAAGAACATGTTCAGCCCGTCATTCGAGCAGCAGGAGTATTCGTTTCTTGCTTTGCGTGATGGGTTTGACTATAGCTTGACGCATGTTGGAACGGTGAAAGCAGTTGATAACGACACTGAGACATACAACTCTATTTTCCACTACCATATTTTGGATCCCAGGGCGAGTGCCTTCTTTCACGTCGACTTGGAGACGGGCGATATCGAGATGATGGAGAACGTTCCGCCTGACGAACACAGCTTCACCTTCAACATATCAGCCATTGACGGAGGATCGCCACAGCTTCTAAACTCGACCAAGGTCACGATCAACATCACCGATGTAGCACGTATGTAGACGCAATATTTTAAAGTTTACACATTTGACAAGAAATTCATTCAAGTTGATAATTCTACTGTTGTCTTTACCGTTATATATATAATTTTTATCTCCGAGTACTGAGGCCATTGTAGTTACTTCCCTTCTAGACTTACCGTCATTGTAGTTACATCCCTTCTAGACTTACCGTCATTGTAGTAACCTCCCTTCTAGACTTATCGTCATTGTAGTTACCTCCCTTCTAGACTTATCGTCATTGTAGTTACATCCCTTCTAGACTTACCGTCATTGTAGTTACCTCCCTTCTAGACTTATCGTCATTGTAGTTACTTCCCCTCTAGACTTATCGTCAATGTAGTTACTTCCCTTCTAGACTTACCGTCATTGTAGTTACTTCCCTTCTAGACTTACCGCATTGTAGTTACTTCCCTTCTAGACTTACCGCATTGTAGTTACCTCCATTCTAGACTTACCGTCATTGTAGTTACTTCCCTTCTAGACTTACCGCATTGTAGTTACTTCCCTTCTAGACTTACCGCATTGTAGTTACCTCCCTTCTAGACTTACCGTCATTGTAGTTACTTCCCTTCTAGACTTACCGCATTGTAGTTACTTCCCTTCTAGACTTACCGCATTGTAGTTACCTCCCTTCTAGACTTATCGTCAATGTAGTTATATCCCTTCTAGACTTACCGTCATTGTAGTTACTTCCCGTCTAGACTTACCGCATTGTAGTTACTTCCCTTCTAGACTTACCGCATTGTAGTTACCTCCATTCTAGACTTACCGTCATTGTAGTTACTTCCCTTCTAGACTTACCGCATTGTAGTTACTTCCCTTCTAGACTTACCGCATAGTAGTTACTTCCCTTCTAGACTTACCATCATTGTAGTTACATCCCTTCTAGACTTACCGTCATTGTAGTTACTTCCCTTCTAGACTTACCGCATTGTAGTTACTTCCCTTCTAGACTTACCGCATTGTAGTTACCTCCATTCTAGACTTACCGTCATTGTAGTTACGAAATAAAGATTTCCAGCATCTATGTAACATAAATATTGGTTTCCAGCATCTCTGTAACATAAATAAAGGGTTCCAACATTTGTGTAACATAAATAAAGGGTTCCAGCATCACTGTAACATAAATAAAGGGTTCCAGCATATTTGTGAAACATAAATAAAGGGTTCCATTATCTCTGTAACATAAATAAAGGCATCCAGCATCTCTGTAACATAAATTAAGGGTTCCAGCATCTCTGTAACATAAATAAAGGTTACCTCCCTTCTAGACTCATTGTAGTTACCTCCCTTCTAGACTTACCGTCATTGTAGTTACCTCCCTTCTAGACTTACCGTCATTGAAGTTAACTCCCTTCTAGACTCATTGTAGTTACCTCCCTTCTAGACTTACCGTCATTGTAGTTACCTCCCTTCTAGACTTACCATCATTGTAGTTACCTCCCTTCTAGACTTACCGTCATTGAAGTTAACTCCCTTCTAGACTCATTGTAGTTACCTCCCTTCTAGACTTACCGTCATTGTAGTTACCTCCCTTCTAGACTTACCGTCATTGTAGTTACCTCCCTTCTAGACTTACCATCATTGTAGTTACCTCCCTTCTAGACTTACCGTCATTGTAGTTACCACCCTTCTAGACTTACCGCATTGTAGTTACCTCCCTTCTAGACTTACCATCATTGTAGTTACCTCCCTTCTAGACTTACCGTCATTGAAGTTACCTCCCTTCTAGACTTACCGTCATTGTAGTTACCTCCCTTCTAGACTTACCATCATTGTAGTTACCTCCCTTCTAGACTTACCGTCATTGTAGTTACCTCCCTTCTAGACTTACCGTCATTGTAGTTACCACCCTTCTAGACTTACCGCATTGTAGTTACTTCCCTTCTTGACTTACCGTCATTGTAGTTACCTCCCTTCTAGACTTACCATCATTGTAGTTACCTCCCTTCTAGACTTACCGTCATTGTAGTTACCTCCCTTCTAGACTTACCGTCATTGTAGTTACCTCCCTTCTAGACCTAGACTTACCGTCATTGTAGTAACCTCCCTTCTAGACTTACCGTCATTGTAGTTACCTCCCTTCTAGACTTACCGTCATTGTAGTTACCTCCCTTCTAGACTTACCGTCATTGTAGTTACCACCCTTCTAGACTTACCGTCATTGTAGTTACCTCCCTTCTAGACTTACCGTCATTGTAGTTACCTCCCTTCTAGACTTACCGTCATTGTCGTTACCTCCCTTCTAGACTTACCGTCATTGTAGTTACCTCCCTTCTAGACCTAGACTTACCGTCATTGTAGTAACCTCCCTTCTAGACTTACCGTCATTGTAGTTACCTCCCTTCTAGACTTACCGTCATTGTAGTTACCTCCCTTCTAGACTTACCATCATTGTAGTTACCTCCCTTCTAAGCTTACCATCATTGTAGTTACCTCCCTTCTAGGCTTACCGTCATTGTAGTTACCTCCCTTCTAGACTTACCGTCATTGTAGTTACCTCCCTTCTAGGCTTACCGTCATTGTAGTTACCTCCCTTCTAGACTTACCGTCATTGTAGTTACCTCCCTTCTAGACTTACCGTCATTGTAGTTACCTCCCTTCTAGACTTACCGTCATTGTAGTTACCTCCCTTCTAGACTTATCGTCATTGTAGTTACTTCCCTTCTAGACTTACCGTCATTGTAGTTACCTCCCTTCTAGACTTATCGTCATTGTAGTTACCACCCTTCTAGACTTACCGCATTGTAGTTACCTCCCTTCTAGACTTACCGTCATTGTCGTTACCTCCCTTCTAGACTAACCGTCATTGTAGTTACCTCCCTTCTAGACTTACCGTCATTGTAGTTACCTCCCTTCTAGACTTACCATCATTGTAGTTACCTCCCTTCTAGACTTACCATCATTGTAGTTACCTCCCTTCTAGACTTACCATCATTGTAGTTACCTCCCTTCTAGACTTACCGTCATTGTAGTTACCTCCCTTCTAGACTTACCATCATTGTAGTTACCTCCCTTCTAGACTTACCGTCAGTGTAGTTACCACCCTCTAGATTTACCGCCATTCTCTACCATTCTCTACTTTGTGTTCATCGTTAACGGTCAAACACATATTGCTGGAATGTGTAGACTTTGATCCTATACGTCAAAGGTACTACAATGTTAATATACTCTGTAAAATAAGTTTTTGACCATGGCAGTGTTCGAACCCGTGCAATGATCGCTAAACCATGACATTCAACAATAATCATTATTATCTCAGTTGATAATTCACAATAGAGCAACAATCAACAATAATTATCGTTTACAATGAAAGTTTGCGAAAAAATAATAATCTTTTTATTGGTTACTCGAATGTGTCCGTAACTGTTACTTTTAATGGACTTTGCAACATTTTTTACAAATCTTGTTTGGAATTTAATGTTTCTGGTACCAAATTAACCGGGTAGGGTAAACCTTGGTTACTAAATAAAGATACTTAAATTTTATTCACTAGTTTTATTTTTATATGACTTTATATACCCTGGTCCAAAACTTTTTTTACCGAGTATACTATGGCCGAGTTATTTAATACTATAGATTTTAGTCTAGTTTTAGATTTCCTGAAGGAAGTCAGACTATATAAATCATTATAATATGTGCTTGTATATAGTTACTTCTTTATATACCCGTATTCGGGCATTTGTTGATTTACGTGTATAGTTTATATTACTACCATATCACCTCTTACTTGTAAATATTTATATCTTTATATATTTACATTAATTTTTAATTAATCCTTCATTTCATCATCATTCATCAGTTTTTGCGCACAATATGACCTATTTATGTGTCGACGTGCCGTAAAACACCATTCATTCATTCTACTTTGTGTTTGTCAGTGTACATTTAGACAGGGACTCAATAATATAGACGGGTCCTGATTTAGACAATGCACTTTTTCTATTATTTATTTATATTATTTATTGTATAAGTAATATAATTTCCAACAGTATGGTTTTTATTAAACTATTTGAAAGCGTATTTTCCTTCATTAGCACATTTTAGAATAATTGTTATAGGAAAATGTTTGCAGTATCCATAATTAAGTATTGAAATGCATCGTGGTACGAGCGTCTCCGTGGCCGCAAGGTTAACGACGCTGCATTGTAAACCTTCGCCTCTCACCGCTGTGGGTTCGAATCCCACTGGGAGCTCGACTTGTAAGTGAGGAAGTGTCTATTCTTACGGATGGCGGGAGGTGTACAGTACTGGTTCTACCCAGGAAAAATGGGTGGTCTGCCTCCACCACAAAAAAATCGACCGTAATATATAACCTTACATGTGTTGAAAATGACATAAAACACTATACAAACAAAGCATCGTGGTGCAGAGAAACAATAAAACAATCGTGCAAACTCGGCCAATCCCGTCAATCTTCGGGATCCCGCTGCGAAGCAGTTTACGGGATGTTGCGAATGCAATAAAACCTGACAAGTTTCTGATGTTCTTCTTGGTCATACTACACCTAGACGTATTTATACCTCTAAGCTCCGTGCTGTGTTCCCTAATATAAGAAGCTATATTTCCCCTTACTTGTTATGAAAGACCTATCTTAGTTTTATCAAAATAACGTACACAAACCATACGTTGAGTTGAGTATGGTTTAAAAAAGCTGTTTGGGTCGGATGGTTGTGACTCACCTACTTGCATGTAGAAACACGAGGAAAATGTAAAATATACTTCTTGTTTTTATTATGCCACAAATTATAAATATATTGCACAAATGTATGATTTAACCTTCAAAGGTGCTCTTCAAAAGTATAATTTTATTGTTTTAAGCAAGATATTTTGGTTTGGTTATCTTGTCAACCAATCAAAATTAAGAGATTCTGTGTAATAGCTCCGAATTTACCTGGAACTTTTTCCCTGCCCGCTGATTGGTTGGTTATCGGTGTAATCTGGTCTCTTAGTCTATACTTCGTCAAAATACAAATAAGCAATCGAGTCTCTAGTTCTGTAGGCCTATTTAAATTGTTGCTAACTAAAATTAGGTTGTACCCATACTTCAGTAACACACGTGAAGCGAAATAATGTACTTAGCACAAGTTCAATTGACTACAATTAACGCTTATTTAAATAGCATTGTAATCGACGTATATCATATTTTACGTGTTAACAATGTTGTTTTAAAGTTAATGTTTTTGTGTGTTTGTAGGTATATATTGCTTTTTTCGCTTATACAATTAATGATCGTCTTCGCTGTCCGTTTGAATGGTGTTTTTCATCATTTGTGCACATGTTAGGCCATATATGATTTTTTTTGAATTTTTTTTGTGGTTGAGGCAGACCGCCCCGTTTTCCTGGGTAGAACCAGTATTGTATAACTCTCGCCGTAATGATCAACACTTTATCGTCATCACTGAAATAAGTGAATAAACGGTCATTAGTCACGTGCTCGTCTGCTCAAAAGACACGTGCTTGTGCTCGCCTGCTTATAAGACTCTATGTCCGACATTTCCGAAAATCGTTTAGTTTATCGTTATATTTTACGAACTGTGTTATACGATTGCATCAATTTTTAATAAACGTGACCTAATGCATGATGTACTGTTGCAACATGCCGTTACTGCAACAATAACATGAATTTCGATCTTTTTCTCTGTCCACAAAAATGACCAATACGTTATGCGTGCTAAACATACAGATGTTTTACGGGCTATAATGGTCAAAGTGACTTTTTAACCTTTGAATGTACATAGAGATTGCCTCATGTCCTACATCTCGTCATATACAACAATCTATTATCAGTCCTTACTAACGACCATGTCTTGTTTACTCATAATAGCTTACAGGCTTTAAAACATTGTATACATACATATGCATGTGCGAGGGTGGTTTTCATATTGTTTTTGATACGGTTTCGAAATATTGTTGTGGTTCGTTTTTGTTATGATATTGTTTAAGAAACGAAAACAAAAAACTTTATTTACTTAAAGCCCGTGATGCAATGGTGATTATATAATAACTGGTACTCGCCCATCATGTGTCTTTAGTTGAACAGTGTTTTAAAACGTTTGTTATAATTATAGAAATTCATAAAAAAAAGAAGAAAAAAGTGTCATTACGTCAAACTCCGTTTAATTTAATAGCTTTTCTCTGCGTCAATCGGTCATTAGAAAAGACGCTGGCGTAATACAGATGTTGATGTGAACTTGTTAAGGAAGCAATTTTACTTTTGTCACATCTGTTGATATTGCTATTTTGTTTTTTGTGGATCCATTAAGTACATTCATACGAGAATATGTGATGGATTTACATTGGGAAACATTCCTCGCCAGGATATAACAACGCTTGCAAGACGTTATGTTTATTTTTCGTGGTTCCAGTCTCTTAAAATTACACTTTTTAAACAAAAACGCAGTCGGATTTATTTAGTTACATTAATGAATAATACAGCGCCTTGCTGTGTGATTTTTACAAGCAAGTACCGAAAACGACCTTTTTTTTAACGGGGACTTTATATAGGAATATGTGTTAAAGGTTGCTGTTGTGTTTTTTTTTAATAAAAAAAAAAAAAACGGTGACTATTTTCGGTTTTCGGACTTTTAATTTCGTGTTTATGATACCTTTAACAATATTACAATTTCGAAAATTGCAATTTAATCAAGAGAGTGCTTTCAGAGATAATTAGGACATATATTAATATGAACAGCTGTTAATTAGGACATATATTAATAAGAACAGCTGTTAATTAGGACATATATTAATATGAACAGCTGTCAATTAGGACATGTATTAATATGAACAGCAGTTAATTATGACATATTTTAATATGAACAGCTGTTAATTATGAATAGCTGTTACTTATGAATGATTAGCTGTTAATTATGAATGCATAGCTGTTAATTATGAATGAATAGCTGTTAATTGTAAATAGCTGTTAATACAGACATTGGTTTGCATATAATTCTGTTCAGTTGATAAGTTAAAATATGTGGGACATCACGTTAACGTTATATTTTACTCTAGCACCGGATGTGTTCTGTGTTGCTGTGGAAAATAGCGTTGCTAGGATATGTTGGAAGGACCCAACAAATGGAAGTTACGTCATGAAATACGAACTTCTGTTCCAAATGGACGGTCAGAATGCTACGAAAATTCCCGTTTTCGTAAACGGGATTAAGGACGAGACTTGCAGTATCGTCCGTGGAAACCAACTTGGGAGAAACTACACTTTCACTGTCAGAGTTCTAAACGGGCTGGAGTGGAGCCCGGACAGTGTACAGAGAAAAGTACAAATACAGAGGAGAGGTATGTACATGTTTACAAGTATAGGTGTAGCACACCCATTGCATCACAGGAAGTGTCGGCCTGTCGCATAATGGCGGCTAGTAAATAATTCTCGTTTCTTTTTGTACAAACAAAAGGCATTTAAAGACATTTTCTATAGTTTTTTCTGCATAACAGATTTTCTTTAAACTTTTTGTACAGTAAGTCTGTTATATATATAGACAGATAAGGCAAAAATAATGGCATGTCACCATGATTGTTAAAATTTTAAAAAATAATTTGTAATGCCACCGATGAGTCAATCTGTCAAAAAGTTGAACAAGTCCATGAAATAGCTAAATTTCTGCTAAAATTGTATTAGAGTAAAGAACATTTAATTAGAATAACATTTAAAGCTCATCTTTATGTAAAACCTATATTTTTTTACAAAATCTGTTCAGACAATTACCACAATTTATGCACAAATTAGCCCATAATGATACAATTTCCTTTTTTTTTTGTATGTTCCTAATTTGTTTAAACTTTCTAACCATATAGTTTAACATATATAAAAACAAAATGTGCAATAAAAATGATAGGTCCCCATGCTTGTTTAGAAAAAAAAATTGAAACCCTACCCCTATGCTAAAAGGCCAAGTTTTGTATGAAATTATATAGAAATGGTTTATTTTCCTTTTTTGTTATGTTCCTAATAACAGAATTTGTTCAAACTTCCTAGGCACTTATTTGAACGTATATTTAGAAAATATATGCAATTAAATTTATAGGTCACCATGCATATTGAGATTTAATATTGTTTTTTGGAACCTTACCATTATGCTTTTTTCTTTTTTTTTATTTTGTTGGAATTTTTACAAAATGCTATTTTTTTCCTATTTTATGTATCTAATAATAGGCCTTTATTTAAATAAAGACAATAAAAAATAAAAATAAAAAAAATTCAAAAAAAAAATTTAAAAAAAAATAAATTCAAAAAAAGAAAAAAAACAGACAAAAATACAACTATACATCAAAAGCAACATTCCTGTAAATTTGTAGGAAAATCCATCCAATAGTTTTAGAAGACCCCAAAGAAGCTGCGCATGGAGAACTACCGAAAATGCCTTTAAAGTCCATTTTTGGTTTATATCACACTGATGATCTATTTGTTATATTTTTCAAGCATTATCATGTTAAAGGTGTGACTTTTGAATTTGTATTGCTTATATGGAAATGAGTGTATGAATATAATATGTTGGTATCTCAGTGTTTATGTTTTTAAAGAGAGCATTCATTCATGAGACAAGTTCTTTCTTAGAAGATACATGACCCCCACTTTTCTGATTTTGGATTTTTGGTAGCATATGGGCCATTTGTGATGAGAATTTAAGTTATACTTTTGTAAAGTGTGCCTAGATATGAATGACAACATGGTATTTTAAACTGTAATTCACACAACTAAATGGATTAACGGATTGGTTTGGTTTTGATGAATCCGTCAACAAGCTGTACAGAATAAGACAACCAGCAGCGGCGTACCACCTGCAAGTCTGTGACGTCTGTTTTTGTCCGCAGCGCGCTTTTTGTCCGCAATTTTGAGGTGTCGCATTTTTTTTAATGGGTGCTTTTTGTCCGCACGAAATAACGCCTTTTGCCAGTCACGGCATTTTTTTCTCCTCATAAATTGACGTCGTTTTTTTGCAGATAAAAAGCGGCGTGCGGACAAAAAAAACGCTTATTAAAAAAAGAAATTGCGGGCAAAAAGCGACACAGACAAAACGCGCCGTACGAACAAAAGACGCCGTCACACACGTCACCTGTGGAATCGTTGACATGAATCCTCTGACTAGTGATAACTGCTAGAGCATGCTTGCCTGACCACTGATTACTGATCAATGTGCCTGTCTGTATAAATGTCTGTGTTATGACATATTTTTATGACACAATTATGTATACTCATTTATCTTGCACTTACCATGACAGACCTGACTGTCGTGGTTGTAAGATGCCAAAGGGTATATATGGTGCATCTTTTCTCTTATATGATAAGAATAAACAACACATTATCCTAGGTTATGAAGAATTCACCAAGGCTTACCTACTCTTACTAAGGGAATATATTCCTATGGTTCTTTAACGTGCTCGGAGAATATACCACTTCCGGCGAACGAGGCCAAGGGAAATACCTCGCCCAATGGCAACCAAAGAAACTCATCCACGCCACTGAGTTGAACCCGTGATCTCCAGATTCTGAGTCCGCCGAGCTATACACTGGCACCTCGTACGTGATGCGAGTTGGTATTTTATCTGGTCCCTGTTGTATTATTAATGTACAGGTTTGGCATTTGTATATACAGTTAATGTAAATTTACATCCATCAGAGAAATACAAGATGAGCAACACATATGTACAATATTTAAAAAAAAAAAATTAAATCTAAATTTGTGTAGTATAGAATAAATATAAGACAATTACGACATATTAACTATCATACGTATCAATAGTAGTGTGACCTATTATGATGATTATCAAGCATTCGTATCAATAGTAGTATGACCTAATATGGTGATTAACCATCATACTTTTAAATAGTAGTATAACCTATTATGATGATTATCCAACATACGTATCCATAGCAGTATGACCTGATATGATGATTATCCAGTATTCGTATCACTAGCAGTATGACTTATTATGATGATTATCCAGCATTCGTATCAATAGTAGTATGACTTATTATGATGATTATCCAGCATTCGTATCAATAGCAGTATGAACTATCATGAGGATTATCCAGCATACGTATCAATAGCAGTATGACCTGTTATGATGATTATCCAGCATTCGTATCAATAGCAGTATGACCTATCATGAGGATTATCCAGCATTCGTATCAATAGCAGTATGACCTATTATGATGATTATCCAGCATACGTATCAATAGCAGTATGACCTATTATGATGATTATCCAGCATTCGTATCAATAGTAGTATGACCTATCATGAGGATTATCCAGCATACGTACCAATAGCAGTATGACCTA
Source organism: Cyrtodaria siliqua (assembly GCA_037043455.1). Classification (NCBI taxonomy): domain Eukaryota; kingdom Metazoa; phylum Mollusca; class Bivalvia; order Adapedonta; family Hiatellidae; genus Cyrtodaria; species Cyrtodaria siliqua. The sequence continues at coordinate 67,661 of JAWPHD010006561.1, forward strand.
TTATGATGATTATGCAGCATTCGTATCAATAGCAGTATGACCTATTATCATGATTATACAGCATAAGTATCAATAGCAGTATGACCTATTATGAGGATTATCCAGCATTCGTATCAATAGTAGTATGACTTGTTATGATGATTCTCCAGCAGACGTATCAATAACAGTATGACCTGTTATGATGATTATCCAGCATAATTATCAATAGTAGTAATGTCACTATGATCTAATATGATGATTATTCAGCATACGTATAAATAGAAGTATGACCAACATGATGATTATCCAGCATACGTATCAATAGTAGTATGACCTATCATGATGATTATCCAGCATACGTATCCATAGTAGTATGACCTATCATGATGATTATCCAGCATTCGTATCAATAGTAGTATGACCTATCATAATGATTATCCAGCATTCGTATCAATAGTAGTATGACCTATTATGATGATTATCCAGCATACGTATCAATAGAAGTATGACCAACATGATGATTATCCAGCATACGTATCAATAGTAGTATGACCTATCATGATGATTATCCAGCATACGTATCCATAGTAGTATGACCTATCATGATGATTATCCAGCATTCGTATCAATAGTAGTATGACCTATCATGATGATTATCCAGCATTCGTATCAATAGTAGTATGACCTATTATGATGATTATCCAGCATACGTATCAATAGAAGTATGACCAACATGATGATTGTCCAGCATTCGTATCAATAGCAGTATGACCTATCATGATGATTATCCAGCATTCGTATCAATAGCAGTATGACCTATCATGATGATTATCCAGCATACGTATCAATAGCAGTATGACCTATCATGATGATTATCCAGCATTCGTATCAATGGCAGTATGACCTATCGTGATGATTATCCAGCATACGTATCAATAGAAGTATGACCTATCATGACGATTATCCCACATACGTATCAATAGTAGTATGACCTATCATGATGATTATCCAGCATTCGTATCAATAGCAGTATGACCTATCATGGTGATTATCCAGCATACGTATCAATAGTAGTATGACCTATCATGATGATTATCCAGCATTCGTATCAATAGCAGTATGACTTATTATGGTGATTATCCAGCATACGTATCGATAGCAGTATGACCTATCATGACGATTATCCAGCAAACGTATCAATAGTAGTATGACCTATCATGATGATTATCCAGCATTCGTATCAATAGCAGTATGGCCTATCATGATGATTATCCAGCATACGTATCAATAGTAGTATGACCTATCATGATGATTATCCAGCATTCGTATCAATAGCAGTATGACCTATCATGATGATTATCCAGCATACGTATAAAAAGCAGTATGACCTAACATGACGATTATCCCACATACGTATCAATAGTAGTGTGACCTATCATGATGATTATCCAGCATACGTATGAATAGTAGTTTGACCTATCATGATGATTATCCAGCATTCGTATCAATAGTAGTATGACCCATCATGATGATTATCCAGCATACGTATCAATAGTAGTATGACCTATCATGATGATTATCCAGCATTCGTATCAATAGTAGTATGATATTTTATGGGGATTATCCAGCATACGTATAAATAGTAGTATGACCTATCATGACGATTATCCAGCATTCGTATCAATAGTAGTAAGATATATTATGCTGATTATACGTATCAGTAGTAGTATGACCTATTATGAGGCTTATCAGGCGTTCGTATCAACAGTAGTATGACCTATCATGCCGATTATCCAGCATTCGTATCAATAGTACTAATGCCACTATGACCTAATATGATGATTACCCAGCATACGTATCAATAGAAGTATGACCTATCATGATGATTATCCAGCATTCGTATCAATAGTAGTATGACCTATCATGATGATTATCCCACATACGTATCAATAGTAGTGTGACCTATCATGATGATTATCCAGCATTCGTATCAATAGTAGTATGACCTATCATGATGATTATCCAGCATTCGTATCAATAGTAGTATGACCTATCATGATGATTATCCAGCATTCGTATCAATAGTAGTATGACCTATTATGATGATTATCAAGCATTCGTATCAATAGTAGTATGATCCATCATGATGATTATCCAGCATACGTATCAATAGCAATATGACCTATCATGATGATTATACAGCATTCGTATCAATAGTAGTATGACCTATCATGATGATTATCCCACATACGTATCAATAGTAGTGTGACCTATCATGATGATTATCCAGCATTCGTATCAATAGTAATATGATCCATCATGATGATTATCCAGCATTCGTATCAATAGTAGTATGACCTATCATGATGATTATCCAGCATACGTGTCAATAGTAGTATGACCTATCATGATGATTATCCAGCATACGTATCAATAGCAGTATGACCTACCATGATGATTATCCAACATACGTATCAATAGCAGTGTGACCTATCATGATGATTATCCAGCATTCGTATCAATAGCAGTATGACCTATTATGATGATTATCCAGCATTCGTATCAATAGCAGTATGACCTATTATGATGATTATCCAGCATTCGTATCAATAGTAGTATGACCTATTACGATGATTATCCAGCATTCGTATCAATAGTAGTATGACCTATCATGATGATTATCCAGCATTCGTATCAATAGTAGTATGACCTATCATGATGATTATCCAGCATACGTATCAATAGTAGTATGACCTATCATGATGATTATCCAGCATACGTATCAACAGTAGTATGACCTATCATGATGATTATCCACCATTCGTATCAATAGTAGTATGACCTATCATGATGATTATCCAGCATTCGTATCAATAGTAGTATGATCCATCATGATGATTATCCAGCATTCGTATCAATAGTAGTATGACCTATCATGATGATTATCCCACATACGTATCAATAGTAGTGTGACCTATCATGATGATTATCCAGCATTCGTATCAATAGTAGTATGACCTATCATGATGATTATCCAGTATTCGTATCAATAGTAGTATGACCTATCATGATGATTATCCAGCATTCGTATCAATAGTAGTATGACCTATTATGATGATTATCAAGCATTCGTATCAATAGTAGTATGATCCATCATGATGATTATCCAGCATACGTATCAATAGCAATATGACCTATCATGATGATTATCCAGCATTCGTATCAATAGTAGTATGACCTATCATGATGATTATCCCACATACGTATCAATAGTAGTGTGACCTATCATGATGATTATCCAGCATTCGTATCAATAGTAATATGATCCATCATGATGATTATCCAGCATTCGTATCAATAGTAGTATGACCTATCATGATGATTATCCAGCATTCGTATCAATAGCAGTATGACCTATCATGATGATTATCCAACATACGTATCAATAGTAGTGTGACCTATCATGATGATTATCCACCATTCGTATCAATAGTAGTATGACCTATCATGATGAGTATCCACCATTCGTATCAATAGTAGTATGACCTATTATGATGATTATCCAGCATTCGTATCAATAGTAGTGTGACCTATTATGATGATTATCCAGCATTCGTATCAATAGTAGTATGACCTATTATGATGATTATCCAGCATTCGTATCAATAGTAGTATGACATATCATGATGATTATCCAGCATACGTATCAATAGAATTATGAACCATTATGATGACTATCCAGCAAAAGTAGTCTATATATCTATATTAAGTATTAAAACAACTATGACCGCTTCTATTTATCATATCAAGTATAGATATTAGTATGGCCGATATTAATATGGCCAAATATTGTTAAAAATAAGTATGATTTTTTATACAGGAATAGGCGATTTTAACAAACAAAAAAGCGCCATATAAGTTTCATTTCGTAGAGAACGTTTCATGCTGGAAAATAAGAAAAAGTAATAAAGGATTTCTTTTTTCTATTTTTTTAGTGAATAAAAAAACCATACTTCGTCAAGATGCTTATTGCCAAAAGGCGTCCATTGGTACAGGAGGAGTTATCCAAAATGTATCTAGACTGCGGAAAATTCATCTAAGTTTGAAGTGTTCTGGTTTCAAAGATTAATATAAAATAGCCGTTAGGATATCGTTTGTCATTGTCAAATATATACGTTGACAGAGGCTTAAATTAATTTCGAGCTATGAAGAAACTATAGTGTCTAGTTTAAAGGGACACATGGCAGCTTTAAAGTAGTTATCAAGCATTACAATATGCACCTAGACATAGTTATGGAGTAACTTTTTTTTCCTTAGGTTTTAAACAATATTTATTCAAGAAATGTGGTGAACTATATGCCAAATAATACATTGCCAGGATTTGAAAACAACTTTTCGATGAAAACATATAAATTCATCTTCCGTTTCACTTTAAATCTGCTTGCATATATTTAAATTACTACTTATTTTAGTAGTTACACTTTAAATTACTACTTATTTGAGCAGTTACGCTTTAAATTACTACTTATTTAAATTACTACCTATTTGAGCAGTTACACATTAAATTACTACTTATTTTAGTAGTTACACTTTAAATTACTACTTATTTAGCAGTTACACTTTAAATTACTACTTATTTGAGCAGTTACACTTAAAATTACTACTTATTTCAGTAGTTACAATTTAAATATTTGAGCAGTTACACTTAATATTACTACTTATTTGAGTAGTTACACGTTTGTTTTCCATATTACAAATTGTTTATTATAGTTCATCAATAATATTTTTAAATACGTGGGGAAAAAACGAATAAAAAATGAAAACTCCAAATTATATCACACTTTTATTTAATTAAATGATACTGAATTAATGAATCACGAGGCTAATTTTACTGCTTGATAAAAACTTCAAAAATAAAAAAAGATTTACGTGTGTCCTTTAAAACATGTTTTAAAACAAAATGTGTGAAATACACTACCGTGGTGACATAGTACTTGCGGAACATCGGTAGTTCTACCCAGTTGCCCGCCCGTGTATGAAAATTGCCCGGAGGGGCACCTGGGGTCTTCCTCCACCAATGGAAGCTGAAAAGTCGCTATATGACCTTAGCTGTTGGTGCTACTATGAAATCCAATTCAATGCAGTTCCGTGTAACTATATGCCTCTTTAGGTCTATATGGAGACTGTCCGCTGTTCAGCAACTGTAGTGTCTGGGAGCCGTGCCGCAACAACGGGGAGTGTATGATCAACGACGATCTGTCGTACACGTGCAACTGTACACAGGGTTGGGCCGGCCAAAACTGTACGGGCCATGACCTCTGTCCCACCTCGCCATGCAACAATGGCACGTGCACGTACGCAGGAGACAATAAGGTCACGTGTGATTGTCCGTCCACGCACTACGGTAATTATTGTCAATTTTATAACGTTTGCTCATCATATCCATGTAAAAATAACGCGGAATGTGTTGCTCATGATAACGGAAATTTCACGTGCATTTGTGCTGATCATTATGTTGGTGAAGTATGTGATAAAAGTGACCCGTGCACTCCTTCACCGTGCGTGCATGGCGGCTGTAACGCTTTTGATAACACTTCTATCACGTGCTCATGTCCTGAAGGCTACTTTGGTGAATTTTGCGAAAAGGAAGATGCATGCATATTGAATAAACCGTGCTACCGTGGAAATTGTCTTTTAAAAAATCGCACATTTGAAAATGAAGACGCGTACATATGTGAATGTCCACAAGGTTATGAGGGGAAAAGATGCGAAATAATTAATATGTGCGAAATGCAGATTCAACTTTGCAAGAACAACGGTACCTGTGTTTATAAACCAGTCAACTCGTATACGTGCATCTGTACGAACGGGTTTTGGGGTGGGGAGTGCCAACACTTTGACCCCTGTAGTGAGAGCCCATGCGTAGCTGGACAGTGTAGAAATACAACAAACGACGATTTTGTTTGTAAATGTAATGACGGCCATTTTGGACGCCATTGTGAACACTATGATGCGTGTTATGGGCGTCCCTGCAACACCGAAGAAAGCGTTTGTTTCAACATATCGGATTCAGACTATTATTGTGAATGCCCGGATGAACGGTATGGTAAAAACTGTGAAAACGTGAACGGGTGTAAAATACTGTTTTGTCATAACAACGCAACGTGCAAAAACATTTCTAACTCAGGGGGCGTTGTGTGCCAATGTGAGAAAGGTTATACGGGGGAATTTTGTAACGAGTTCGATCCTTGTTTGATGTTTCCATGTCAAAATGACGGCACCTGTAAACATATATCACGTGACTTTAAATGCGCATGTCCGCATGGTTACCAAGGGGAGTTATGCCAATATAAAGACCCGTGCGCGATCGAGCCTTGTTGGAACAATGGCACGTGCATCACTGGAGTAACAGACGTGGAAAGTTACACGTGTCTGTGTGATAATACATTCTACGGCACCCATTGTGAGAATGTTCATTTTTGTCGTCTGGAACATGGTTGTCAAAATGGCGCCACCTGTAAACTCATTGAAGGACAGAAAATCCAAGAAATAACGTTAAATTTAAGGCAAAACACGACTACTCGCGCAACGGTCGGAAACTGGTATACGTGTGTGTGTCGCCATGGATACACGGGTAAGCAAACTCGCTGCTGCGGATTTTCTGAGTATAACACGCACTAGAGTAGACAACGAGCCTTCTTGCACGAATCTTTTTCATCTTCATCTTAATATGGCTTCGGCATTGTGATGTTCTCTTTATATAATGGATGCTATTGTTCGTATGTAATCGGTGTTACTGTGCAGTGTTTGTACGTCATGTGGTATAATGTCACGTGGTACGGTATATTGTCACGTGGTATAATTAATGCAAATTTGAAGACGCATTTATTCACTGTTGTGTGCTTGTCCACGTTTTCGTTTGCATTTTTTTTTACTTTACATTGGTAAGTTGTATGTATTCTTAATGTAATACCACTTCAATATGCATGAACAGCATGTGCACGTGACCTCGGGGTTTTTACAAAAATAACTTTCATCTTGGATGAACTTTCATGTATCTAAATTTAAAACAAATATCTTAAGATATTTGCATGCTTATGATACAACAACTGTTTTGTGAAATTACAATTAAATTTTGCATATTATGAAACTACTTTATTCACAATTCAAATGCTTCATGTTTACGGTCATGCATTTTGTTTCGGTATGTCGCATATTGTATTGTTAAGCAATCTTGTTATCGTCAGCTTCGTCAATGTAAAACGCTATTCTGCCTTGTAAACATCGTTCTATCTTGTAGTTGTTAAGGTTCGGCGTTCTAGTATGCCATTCATGCAAAATTCAGTAAATTGTTGGCCAGAAACTTTAACCTGAAACGTGCGGCATATTTCTCTTACCATAATTGTTTTCCATGTGGTTCGATAAAAACAGGCTTCCTGTTCTTTACATGATCGCACTACAGCAGGTTTTGAATTACCTGTGAAATGAGTGCTTCATTGTTACTATGCGTTAAGGAGTATGTCCCCTTATGTGTTATCCCATTGAAAAGGATAAATATTAGATCTGAAATTATCCTAAATATGTGTACACGAAACTTCTTGTCGACGCCAAATACACGCTTGATAAATATGTGCATTAATCAAGACACACATTAACTTGATTATGAAATAAACTGAGTATTGATCAATACATATTTTTATCCAGTTTGTATTTAGTATTCAAGTTTAACACCGACTAGATAAAAGTGTAAACATAACAAACTGATAAACTGCAAGTCTCATGAACAAATATCCAGGATTATTTCAGTTCTAATAATAATCTTCTTTAAATGCAACTTTAATGGGGTAATATACTCGTATAAGAGAACATAGTCCTTAATGTTCCGGTTACAATTACAAAAGCAATGAGCAATCCAGCAAAACAATGCTTTGCAATTGTAACCGGAACCTTAAGAACTATGTCCTCTTATATTTAATCCCATTAAAGTTCCATTTAAAAAACGATAATCATTAGAACTCAAATAATCCTGAATATGTTTACATGAAACTCCAGTTTATTATGTTTGCACTTTTAACAATCTCCACGGAAATATCCTTGTGAATTCCACTATAAGGCTGAACCTTAATACAAATTAAAATAAAAATGCTATGTGCGAAAATTAACCCAGAGAACAAATATCTTAAATTAATATATTAGTTTTTAAAAGTAAAGACAGCAAAAAATATAATATAACGAGTTCAGAAATAAAAAAAATTCGTTTCCGTTGATGCTAGCTGTTCATTCCAGCTTGTCACAAAGTCGCCAATGTACCATACTCTGTATAGCTAATAAATATACTAAATATACGTCAATCAAAGCGTTTTGCAACATGAGTCATTGTGCCTTAAGTGTTATATTCGAGCAAAGCGCTGGTCAAATCCGCCATTGTAGCATAGTATTTTATATTATATAGCTAACTAGACGTCAAGCAAAACGCTGGTCAACAGCTAACTAGCCGTCAGTAAATCCACCATTGTTGCAGCTAGCTAGGAGTCAGCGCTGGCTGGTCAAATCACTATTGTACCATATCTTTATATAGCTAACTAGGCGTCAAGCAAAGCGCAAATCACTATTGTACCATATCTTTATATAGCTAACTAGGCGTCAAGAAAAGCGTTGGCTGGTCAAATCACTAGTGTATCATACCTTTATATAGCTATCTAGGCATCAAGCAAAGCGCTGGCTGGCCAAATCACTATTGTACCATATCTTTATATAGCTATCTTGGAGTCAAGCAAAGCGCTGGCTGGCCAAATCACTATTGTACCATATATTTATATAGCTATCTAGGCGTCAAGCAAAGCGCTGATTTAGAAAGCTCTTTATATAAGCAGTATATCTTCATCTGATTCGTATAACATCTATGATTGTGGTATAGCACCCTGGTCACACTGGCAGTGCCAAATTGAGCACTTTGGAAGTGACAGTGTTTACATTTTAATCTCAAAATAGTAATGTTCTTGACATTGTAGTTGATTTGTAATATTTTATGAGAAGTGTGATCAGGGTGGCGTCATATGCTACTATTTTATTATTTAATATACTTGCTAAATAAAGGTACTATTTCAATTATGAAAGGAGTTTTAACATTTGCGATATTTAACATGTACGATATTTAAACATGTACGTGAGTAAACATGTACGATACTTAACATGTACGATATTTAAACATGTACGTGAGTTAACATGATCGATATTTGTCATATACGATATTTAACATGTACGATGTTTAACATGTACGATCGATATTTGTCATATACGATATTTAACATGTACGATGTTTAACATGATCGATATTTGTCATATACGATATTTAACATGTACGATGTTTAACATGTACGATCGATATTTGTCATATACGATATTTAACATGTACGATGTTTAACATGTACGATCGATATTCGTCATATACGATACTAACCATGTATGATATTTAACTAGATCGATATTTGACATGTACTGTATTTAACATGAACGATATTTAACATGTGTGATATTTTACATGTACGAAATTTAAAATGTACGATAGCTGACATGAACAATATTTAACATATACTATATCTAACATGTACGATAATGATGCAGGCAACAGCTCACACAAAAAAAAATAATACTACTGTGTCAAAGTTTAATGCAACCTTTTATTTACAGGTATATTTGTTTAAAGATGAAAATAACCATGTACATATAATATATACGCAATCATGACAAGATTATTTTCTATAAAATTACGAAACATTACTCATTTGACATTTTACTAGATTAAGAAGTTATAAACGTTTTCAAAGATTTGTGTTATAGATTTGTGGGTATAGAACTTGTTGAATTGAAGACTTCATATATGGAACATAGTAACGTCCTATTACATACACCATTAGGTGAACGTTGTGAAAAGTTGGCATCATGTTTAACTAAACCTTGTGGCGAAGGTCAGTGCGTGCAGACAGGTGAAGGTCACGTGTGTCATTGCCCGGATGGAACTACAAGAACGAATTGTGATAATGGTAAGCAAAATGTACACAAATATTGCATAAAATACTCAGTAAATGTTAAAGGGACACTTGGTAATCTTGAGTTTTATATCAAACTTTAAAATTACCACCTCGATTTATAAAACCTGTATCAATCTGACTATAAAACAGCTTGCATATCAATTTGCTTTGCACTACTCTAATAATAAACAGAGGTTAATCAACACTGTTTTCGTATTACGGGATATAATTCCCGAGGCCAGTTCACATATCTAGTAAAAAAAAATAGTGTCGTAGTGTTGATTAACTTATATATTACATTTATTTATAAGAAGGTGCCTTTAATTCAATAAATATTTTTGGATTCACTTGGGGTCTACTTTGCCTTACTTTTGAACTTCGCGCAAGAATACACCACAACTGTCACAACAATGTAATTAAAAAAGTAGTTCCGACAAAATCTTATAATTTCCCAAGGGAATTACAACTTTTAATTCCCTCGGAATCACAGGCAGAAATGTAATATATATTAATGCTCGCACATATGAAATTTAGTAGAAAACTTACGAGACTTCGTGACTTTTAAAAAAATTAAAGATTGCCATGTGTCCCTTTAACACCAGTACGTAGGCCATGCGTACATCTTCTAATACAAATTGTATAAAATAACCATTCAGTTAATAAACGTTATGGTTGGTAACATATGGAGAGTCTGTACATACATACATGTATAAAGAACACCACGTTGGTTACATAACAAAATGGCAATAATGTATATACATTACATGCACTTGTATAAATATTTTAGATTACTCACACCATTAGTCAGCTAATCACTCGCGATAACAATGGTCAGAATGGAGTGTAGGCTGTTTATCAAAGTTACCGTGTTTTTTATATGGGAGGAAACCAGAGTCTCCACGCAAAACGCGTGTTACATTAGGGGTCACTTCCAGGCCTTCACCAGCCATTCTTGAGAATATTCTTAGACTTAAGCCCTAGTATGCAAATTTCAATTACAAATATTTCTATAAGTTTCAAGTATTAACATTCATTTCAAGCTGATAAATACTAATACATGACAACTTCATACGATTGTTTATCTTTAAAGGTCGTGGAAATATTTGTGAACGAAATTTGAGTACTTGAGTTCAAGTACAAAAATAGTTTGAAGAATGGCAGGACACCAAATCGGACGCCTACATTCATGTTTAAGAAATTAACGTCCCAAGTCTTATATTAGTAAACATAATTATATTCAATTAATACATACTTTCAATCGTTAAAGGATTTAATTAAAGCCGGGTTTATAATCATGTTTAACGTCATACCAACACGTACTGCTATAATGCAACATGCATGAGTAGGTGGGTTTTCAATTAATTTAGGGGCGTCCGTTGCCGAGTGGTAAGAGTCTCTAATTTGATATCACTTGCCCCTCACCGCAGTGGGTTCAATCCCTCATGGGCCTAGGAATCTTTATGTGGGGAAACCATCCAGTACGTCGGTGGTTCTACCCAGGTGCCCACCCGTGCACGAAAACTGGCAGCAATATAAAGTTGAGCATTGAGCTGTCTGCTACACAAGTACTCACCGCTACACAAGTACTCACCGCTACACAAGTACTCACTGCTATACAAGTACTCACCGCTACACAAGTACTCACCGCTACACAAGAACTCATCACTATACAAGTACTCACCGCTACACAAGTACTCACTGCTATACAAGTACTCACTGCTACACAAGTTCTCACCGCTATACAAGTACTCACCGCTACACAAGTACTCACTGCTATACAAGTACTCACTGCTACACAAGTTCTCACCGCTACACAAGTACTCACCGCTACACAAGTACTCACTGCTACACAAGTTCTCACCGCTACACAAGTACTCACTGCTATACAAGTACTCACCGCTATACAAGTACACAGCTACACAAGTATTCACTGCTACACAAGTACTCACCGCTAAACAAGTACTCACCGCTACACAAGTACTCACCGCTATACAAGTACTCACCGCTACACAAGTACTCACCGCTATACAAGTACTCACCGCTACACAAGTACTCACCGCTACACAAGTACTCACCGCTATACAAGTACTCACCGCTACACAAGTACTCACCGCTACACAAGTTCTCACCGCTATACAATTACTCACCGCTATACAAGTACTCAGCTACACAAGAACTCACTGCTACACAAGTACTCACCGCTACACAAGTACTGACTGCTAAACAAGTACTCACCGCTACACAAGTACTCACCGCTACACAAGTACTCACCGCTATACAAGTACTCACCGCTACACAAGTACTCACCGCTACAAAAGTACTCACCGCTACACAAGTTCTCACCGATACACAAGTACTCACCGCTACACAAGTACTCACCGCTACACAAGTACTCTGCTACACAAGTATTCACCGCTACACAAATACTCACCGCTACACAAGTACTCACCGATACACAAGTACTCACTGCTACACAAGTACTCACTGCTACACAAGTACTCACCGCTACACAAGTACTCAGCTACACAAGTATTCACTGCTACACAAATACGCACCGCTACACAACTACTCACTGCTACACAAGTACTCACCGTATGGCTAAAAATGGTCAAAAGCGACATATGTATACATACATGTACCTTGTTCTAATATCAGTATACGTTAAGGGGCTTAAGTGGCCGAGTGGTTAGAGTCTCTGACTTGAAATTACTTGCCCGGGTTCAGTCCCTCATGGGTCCAGGAATCTCTATGTGAAGAAGCTATCCAGCTGCCTTGCGGAACCTCAGAGGTTGAAAATTGAGAGTGCCTGAAAATTGCTCGCAAATTGCTCGGATGGGCACCTGGGGTCTTTCTCCACCAATAGACGCTGGAAAGTCGCCATATGACCTTAACTGTAGCTGTTGGTGTGACTATAAAGTCCAGTTCAGTTCAATTCAATAAACTGTATAATTGTAATTTTAGAATTCTGTGAAGAAGATGAACCATTTTATGACAAAACGGGTCGATACACGTGGGAACGGACACTGTCGGGTGACACAGCCGATGTGGCTTGTCATGGTCCACGGATCGTCGTCGGTCTGGGAGCGTTCCAGTACGCCTCTCGTGAATGTGCCGTCGGCTATAACGGCACCACCTACTGGAAACTACCGGATACATCAGACTGCATGGAGGTAAGTAAACTCCGGAAGTCAAATTCGTGTAGATTGGAACTTCGTTACCTTGTGTAAATTAATTAGGCACCGAAAGGCAAAAAAAGCAGACGTAATATGGAGTAACATCATCATCATCATCATCATCATCATCATCATCATCATTATTATTATTATTATCATTACTACTAGTACTACTACTGCTACTATTCCTACTACTACTACTACTACTACTACTACTACTACTACTACTACTACTACTACTACTACTACTACTACTACTATTGTTGTTGTTGTTGTTTTTGTTGTTGTTGACATCATTCAAGTAGACTTATAAGAATGAACATGTACAATATAAATGGCGACAAATGGAACAGACTTCGTGATCTTCTATTTACTTATGCCAGGGTCAATAATGTATTTTAATGACCCTGCTTATGCCCGGAGTTTTTCTACCATTTCTACCATTTCACCAACTTTGTCATACTTCAGTTGAAGGAAGACGATGTGAGCCGAAGTCTGCGAGATCTCGCTTCAATGACGAGAGATGCCTCCGGCCTGAGACCAGAACAGATAGCGAACATAACCAGCATTCTGGAGGAATATTTCTACTTCTCATTCGAAAATCTGGAGGTAAGTACTTCATTATTAGGTCAGGCGCTATGAATATTGACTACTGTGCATTTCAGGGTGCTTAGACTTCGAATATGAATTGAGATTTTTTTATTACTTTCTATATGTTTTCATACCTGATATGATTGAACAGAATGAAAACTGAAGCTCCTGAATATGTTTACAATCTTCGCGAAGCCATCCTCTAAGCTTCGCAAAGCCAAAAATTCATTTTGGGCCTCACTGTTTACATGTAATTTTATTGACAGCCGAAAACCAAAATGATTATTGCGGAACATTCCATTTTTCTAGGGTAGGGTGACTTAAAAAAACAGTTGACCAATAGTAGTGTAAATAATAAAATATAAACCCAGTATACTATTTACCTACCTTTTATTTGCTAGATATAATGTTTTTCATTCCAAAATAGAAGATAAGTATGATCGATTGCTGGAGGTGCTGAACATTCAACAACACCACCACACTGCATAACCTACGTTTTACTTGGTACATCCGTACCCTAGAAACAGACATGCGCAGACGACAATTTCTAAAAATAATGCCGCCATTTTGTTTTAATTTTTATAATGTAAACAAGGGGGCCAAAATGAATTTTAGGCTTTGTGATGGACAAAGATGGCTAAGGCAAGATTGTTAACAGATCCAGGAGTGTCTATTTTCATTCAATCTAACATATCAGGTATAAAAACATATAGCAAGTAATAAAAAAATATCTCGATTCATAAAATGCACAGTAAGGTACTTGTCGATTTGTAAACTGGTACAAGGTCGATCACTCCATAAGGGACGCACGACAACATCGTGGTCCTTTTAAAGGGACGCACGACAATATTGTGGTCTACGGCAGTCTCCACATTGCTGTCCTCCCCTCCGCCTCCACCCCACCCCACTCTCACCCCTCTCCACTCCAACCAATTCAATAAACTGTAATTGCAATGTTTATCTCTTAAACTACTTGTGACTTGACTTTGGTTAGTTTTAAGAAATAATGAAAAACAGTCTGTCTTAAACAAAATTACCTCAGGCATCAAAGGGGCACGTGGTAATCTTGCATGTTATATTATGAAGCATTAACATTTGCATCTCGGTTAATTAATCCAGCATCACTTTGACTTAAAAACTGCTTGCATATTATTAAATAAATATTTGAGATTTCAAATGTCTGTGTTATTTAAACACATGTTTTAAAATATTAGTTGTGAAATATAATCAAAAATAAGTAATATGTAAAAACAATTTTCTTTGAACTATTGTATATCATTAATATTAATGATTGGAACGTACAAGTTATGTAGAAAAACTAACGGGACGCCGTGAGTTTTAAACAAATCAAGATAGTCATATGTTTCTTTAATATTGATAAGTGTCCCTTTAATATTGACAATCGGCTCTATTATGTCATATTTTGTTAGATCTAAAATTTGAATAAGATAGATTTTGGCAAGAGAGGCATGGATAGTGTTATAACTACGTATCAGGTACTAGTATATAACTACGTATTAGGTACTTGTTTATAACAACGTATCAGGTACTTGTATATAACTACGTATCAGTACTTGTATATAACTACGTATCAGGTACCAGTATATAACTACGTATCAGGTACTTGTATATAACTACGTATTAGGTACCAGTATATAACTACGTATTAGGTACTTGTATATAACTACGTATTAGGTACCAGTATATAACTACGTATCATGTACTTGTATATAACTACGTATTAGGTACTTGAATATAACTACGTATTAGGTACCAGTATATAACTACGTATCAGGTACTTGTATATAACTACGTATTAGGTACCAGTATATAACTACGTATCATGTACTAGTATATAACTACGTATTAGGTACCAGTATATAACTACGTATCAGGTACTTGTATATAACTACGTATCAGGTACTAGTATATAACTGCGTATCAGGTACTTGTATATAACTGCGTATCAGGTACTAGTATATAACTACGTATCAGATACTTGTATATAACTACGTATCAGGTACTTGTATATAACTACGTATCAGGTACCAGTATATAACTACGTATCAGGTACTAGTATATAACTACGTATCAGGTACTAGTATATAACTACGTATCACGTACTAGTATATAAATACGTATCAGGTACCAGTATATAACTACGTATTAGGTACCAGTATATAACTACGTATTAGGTACTAGTATATAACTACGTATCAGGTACTAGTATATAAATACGTATCAGGTACTAGAATATAACTACGTATCAGGTACTTGTATATAACTACGTATCAGGTACTAGTGTACCAGTATATAACTACGTATTAGGTACCATTATATAACTACGTATTAGGTACTTGTATACAACTATACGTATTAGGTACTAGTATATAACTACGTATTAGGTACCATTATATAACTATTTATTAGGTACTTGTATACAACTATACGAATTAGGTACTAGTATATAACTACGTATCAGGTACCAGTATATAACTACGTATTAGGTACCATTATATAACTACGTATTAGGTACTTGTATACAACTATACGTATTAGGTACTAGTATATAACTGCGTATCAGGTACTTGTATATAACTACGTATTAGGTACCATTATATAACTACGTATTAGGTACTAGTGTATAACTACGTATTAGGTACTTGTATACAACTATACGTATTAGGTACTAGTATATAACTGCGTATCAGGTACTTGTATATAACTACGTATTAGGTACCAGTATATAACTACGTATCAGGTACTTGTATATAACTACGTATCAGGTACTTGTATATAACTACTTATCAGGTACTAGTATATAACTACGTATCAGGTACCAGTATATAACTACGTATTAGGAACTAGTATATAACTACGTATCAGGTACTTGTATATAACTACGTATCAGGTACTTGTATATGACTACTTATCAGGTACTAGTATATAACTACGTATCAGGTACTAGTATATAACTACGTATCAGGTACTTGTATGTAAATACTACGTATTAGGTACCAGTATATAACTGCGTATCAGGTACTTGTATATAACTACGTATAAGGTACTAGTATATAACTACGTATTAGGTACTAGTATATAACTACGTATTAGGTACTTGTATGTAAATACTACGTATTAGGTACCAGTATATAACTACGTATTAGGTACCAGTATATAACTACGTATCAGGTACTAGTATATAACTACGTATCAGGTACTAGTATATAACTACGTATCAGGTAATAGTATATAACTGCGTATTAGGTACTAGTATATAACTACGTATTAGGTACTAGTATATAACTGTTAAACCGTGTGCACATCTTAAGCATATGATCCAATGAATGCATCCATAACTCTCTGATTCATATTTGTCTTTTAATCTTTTAATCATTTTCCTTTGAACAATGTTTAACCTGGCACTTTACCTTGCCCTTTACTGCTTAGTTATTAGTTAAATACACAGCTTTACTTAGTTATTAGTTAAATACACAGCTTTACTCAAACAAAAGAATCTAAAGCGTCTATAATAGCGTATATAATTCGTAAATGAATACTGTTCAGTTATGTAAGGCGGCGCGCCATTGATGTTAGTTTAAATTCAGAATATTTCAAATTATTTTATTAAAGTCATTTATAAGTTCAGTTCACACATATGAACATAACTAGTATATAACACAAACTATTACATAATGAGAAAATATCAACACATACTTTTTCTAAACAGAGTAATGTAAATTAGCAGTCAATATATCACTCCATTTAGTCTTTTATTTAGAGGTTTCTTTAAAAAAAAGAATTAACATGTTTTAAATAAAGATATCCTTTAATTAGCACATATACATTTATTGTATGTCCTGAATACATTGATAGGGTTTGGATAAACGATTTTCAAGTGTAATTTCGCCGTTAGGCTATTTGTCGAGTTATTGCCTTTAAGTATCGAAATATCATTGTTACTAGAATTGAAATCATTTCATGTTCAGAATTTGCATATTTATGCTTATTTTTTGTAACAATAATGGAGTGTTAATGCATTTATCATGCAACATGAATGTTATCTTTTCTATCAGGTATCTCGTCTGTAAAAGTTATCCTGCAGACGTCATATCCCGTCCAAGAATAAATAATATGCTTCACGAATGACGTTACCACGCGTTACCATGGTCCAGCACCAATGTTTAGTAATTGCTTGATGCATTGGTATGACAGGAGATAAAATGTCTTCCAATATCAAATTAAAAACCGATATTTCAAATTAATCATTTCTGTTACAGAAAGGTTAATTCCAATTAGGGTAATGCTGCTGAGAATAGAAACCACCCACAAAACCTATTTAGGTGGCATAGCACCATTGATTTTTCTTCTTCGTTTTATATAGGAATGATGTATGTCAAGAGACAAAAAATACGCATTTTCTCCGTAGAAAATTTTAAAACACAATCAAAAATCGAGCGTCCGCCAATAGAAAAATGCAATAAAAACGAGGTTATGTATCATGTATCATGTAAGAAAAAGCCAATAAGTTGACTGACGTCACGTTCTATTACCTCATAGATATCTTTACCCCCATTTGTATTTTCGCTTTACTGTCTATGTCAATTATAATTAAATATCTCAAACAAAACTAATAAATATTCACTCGGATGAAATAAAGTTGATAATAACACCAAGCAATCAAAAGTGCACATTAAGGCAGTGAAAAGTTTTTTACTAGGCACTATTTGACCATACAACACGGAGGCACAAACGCAATGACGTAATTACGCCTTTATCATGATTTATTGCCACTTCCGGTGTAGGTGTAATTGATCGCGAGTCGATGGCATAATTTGATCACACAAAGATGGCGGCTTATCTATGAAGGTGATTTATTAGAAATAATCCGCTCCCTATTCCACGATTTGTAGCAAAGGAAATGATATTTTCTTTCTAAAATGATAAACGATGTTTTACAGCAGGAAGAGGTTAAACATTCGTAAATGTTGATAATTGAGACTGATGCTTAAAATCCCTATCCGCATAAACATTCGTAAATGTTGATAATTGAGACTGATGCTTAAAATCCCTTTCCGCCAACAACAAGCTACAACAGCCAACTTTTACAACATATGTACACCGTTTCTAAACCTACTGACGACGAGGTAAATAGTGTATGAAGAAGACATGATTAATTACACGTGTGTCTTCATACTCAACTCAAAAGGCGTCCCCAAACTTTAAGGGACACGGCAATCTTAATGTGTATAACGCTCGCCGTCTCCTGTTAATTTTTCTACATAACTTGTATTTGTTTAATCATTAATATTAAGTCAAAGCAAATTGTTTTTACACATTAATAATTGTTGGTTATATTGCACCAATAATATATTTAAACCTATGGTAGAATAACGAAGAAAGTTTGAAATCTCAAACTTTTATTTAATTATATGCAAGCAAGTTTAAAGTCAAAATGATACTGGATTAATTAGTCGACACTTGTAATGCTTGGTAGAAATTGTCTTGTGTCCTTTCAAATAGGTCCAAACCGTATGACCTAGATACGTTTGTTTTGCTGCCATACAATAAAAAGAACACCTAAAACATGACTATATAGTTCAGTGAACATATGAAATCGTTTATCCCATATTATCACAGCGACAGGTCGTCGGCTCACGTCCGTCAGAATCTATGAGAGAATGATCTCAGGCCGACACGTAATTATCTTATCAAACGGCTGATAAACAAAAGCAAGTGTTTACTTACCTACCAGTCTACTTGATATATTGTTTTGTTAATATAATATATTGCTGATACGCCTATCTGGCTCGTTAACTAATACATGTGTGGTTCTTCAGCGGTTCTTGGGTGGGGGTCTATGCGAGCGGCAGAACTTAATTCAAATCAGCTATGAACTACCATGGATTTTAGAAAGTTAATTTACGTCCGTGAAAATACCGAACAAGTTAAACTGTTGGGTTTTTTCTTCAGAATTTTAATATCATGAATTTAAAAAATGTCAGTTAAGTCTTGAGAGAAAAGGGGGGATAGTTTTTGTGTCGCCTTTTCGAAGAAAAATGCGATACATAGGGATCCGTCAGTCCGTCCGTCACGAAAACTTAACATTGGCTATTTCTCTTTTCTTGACATATACTCATCATGACAACATCGACATGAACATAATAAAGTATAACGGTCAAGGTCACACTGAAGGTCATTATATGGGCCCAAACACTCATTTTTGTCTTCACGAAAACTTAACGTTGGCTATAACTTTCTCATTTCTTGATATTTCTTCATCAAACTTTCAATATACACTCATCATGAAAACACCGACACGACCATACTAAAATATAAAGGTCAACTTCACACTGAAGATCATTATATGGGTTAAATACTCGTGTTTTCTTCACAAAAACGTAACGATGGATATAACTTCCTCATTTCTTGATATTTCTTCATCAGACTTTCAATTTATACTTATCAGGACAACATCCACATGACCATACTAAAATATAAAGTAATTTGTCAATGTCATTTATCTGGGTCCAACAGACCTTGCTTTACTGACAAAGCACTGACAGGCGACACACGTCAGTGTTCCGCGGAACACCCGTGTCTAGTTAGTTCATGTCCTGAGTGTAGTTAGTTTATTATTCAAGTACTCTTATGATAAGCATACAGCCACTGTAAATCCCGCTAGAGGCAGAGGGGTAGGACCCGCGTGTGTTTTATTATAATAGTTGCCTGTGGCCTATATCATTGGCCTATTTCATTTGAAATAAACTACTTTCTAATGTATATTGTTTAAAGTTGATTGCTATATTTCACTTCTGCAAATATCTCCATGTTAACATATACTCAGTTAATATGAACGCTATGGGTTGTGCATTTTTATAAGTGTTTTGTTTTCTTATTATTTTTAAGCGAAATAGGTAGATAGATAGATATATACTCAGTAAAAAAGTTTTGGACCAGGGTATATAAAGGCATATACAAATAAAACTAGTGGACAAAATTTAAGTATCTTTTTTTAGTAACCAAGGTCTACCCTATCCGGTTAATTTGATACCAGAAACATTACATTCGAAACAAGATTTGATTTAAAAAATATATCGCGACCACACAAAGGGTCTGTAAAAAATGTTGCAAAGTCCATACAAAGTAACAGTTACGGACACATTCGAGTAACCAATAAAAAGATTATTATTTTTTCGCAAACATTTATTGTAAACGATAATTATTGTTGATTGTTGATCTATTGTGAATTATCAACTGAGATAATAAGAGTTATGGTCGAATGTCATGGTTCATCGATCATTGTACGGGTTCGAACACTGCCATGGTCCAAAACTTCTTTTACAAAGTATATATTTTATTGATTTAAATTTTACAGTTTCTCATCATTACATACATAATGTGTAATACATAATTATTATAGGTATTGTTACTAATATTATAGTACAGTGGCAAATAAGAAACCCACGATGACGGACCTTGTACATCACTGTACTAATGTTATACTCTTATAATTGGCATACTTCCTGTTCTCGGAAGAAAACTGATAAAAAATCATCATCCCATAATATTCATGCTGTCAGAGAATAATTATATTAAAGAAAACCCCTTCTTCTACATCCCACGGCATTTTTTGGTAAACTGGTATCCATTGTGTATCAGATAACGTAACCTGACTCACCGGCTGTCGGTTCTTCCAGGATTCGTTACAGGAAGGTACCATTACGTGCACATGTCACGATGTGTAAAATTTGGCATCACGCGCTTTGACATATCTGTGAGATCAGATCTCCTCGTTAATCGGTGTACCCTGTGACATGGATAGTAAATTATAAGCGTAATACGTAAAGTTTATAAGTGCAAACTTCAGTTGCTTTCTCTTTCTACATGAGAAATACTAATTGCGTTGGAAAGAAAACTGATAGAAACTGGTGTTATAAAGTGTATGCGTAGTAAAACCATAGTGTTATTACAGTAAATGCTACGGACGCAATACGTTTTGACTTAAAAAAAAAAAAAAAACCTTTATTTGAAGGAACACATGGCAATCTGTAAATCTTTATCGAACATTAAAATTAGACTCCCGATTTATTAATCCAGTATCTATGTATATCCCCGCTTTAACAAAGTGAAGTGGGTGCTATATGGGAATCAGGTTGTCCGTAATGCCCCGTCGTGTTCCGTCGTGTCCCGTCGCGTCCCGACACGTAGTTCATATTTTATCCCGTCGCGTCCCGTCCCGTCGCGTCCCGCCACGTCGCGTTCCGTAATACATTTTTTCAAATTCCTCAGACACTGTTGAATGGGATATTACACAACTTCATATTAACATAACAAGTGGTGGCATTATGTCCCTCTACATCACCCATTGTTGATTGCCTAATTAATTACAGAATTATGCCCTTTGTTTGACTTAAAATTTAAGTGGGGAATTCATTACCTTCAGTGAGAGTTCTACTGAGGTAGACTTTAAATCTGCTTGCATATATTTTAATACAGTTTTGAGTTTTCACCTTTTCTTCGTTATTCTACCATAGGTTTGAATACATTATTGGTGAGTAATCAACAGTTAGTGATATGCAGCTGTAATTGCTTTTTACTATTCTTATAGTATTAATGATTGAACAAATGCAATTTATGTAGAAAAACTAATGGGACGCACGAATTCTTTAAAAATCAAGATTGCCGTGTGTCCCTTTAACCCTTTAAATTAAATTTATGATCAGCCAAATTTGAGAACCACACAACCCCTCACATTCCCTGCCCCCCCCCCCCCCACCCGACCACCCTCGACCCCACACCACCCCCACCCCACCACGCCCAACCCCCTCTACCCCCACCAACACACACACACACACATTACACTCTCACCTGTTATGAAGAGCCATTATTAGCAGGTAGAGCATCCACAGGCCCTATTTGGCCTCTTGCTTGTTATTGTTCAAAACTTTCACATGACATCATCAAAATAATTTGACAAATCAGTGATCAATCAAATAAAAGACCTCTACATTCTGGTAGGGGGTAAACTCGGTGTTTGTCGTTGGTGCTCAACTGACTTTAGCCCTTAACAAAACTAGTTTGTAGTGATAATGATATTAAAAGCTTTATTTTTTGTGTACATCTATGTATCTTCTTTTGGTGTTGCCTGATTTTAAAACACCAATATGGATACATTTAATTTAAATCATGGTCTAATATTTTCATTTTTCATATAGAGATTGAGGATAAAGTCCGAGTAAACCGCTTTATTTTCACCTAATGAATATCTCAACCTACCGGAAGTTGACTGGATGTGAAAGTTATAAATAAGGCCCATTTATTTAATTTTGTTGTTGTATCGATAACAAGTGTATTTATAGATGTTAATGGAGTATTGATAAACATTTTACAACTTTCGAATCTATGTTTACACTTTGTGAGAAACTATCAATAAAACAGATATACCATTGATCTTGTTATTAAACATATACATTATCTGAAGCTGCAGTAAATATTACATTGCGACATTTAAACATTGATGTTAATTGGTGGTCTCATACCTGTATTCGTTTCATAATAAAGCATGAAAACTGCATATTTGTACGGAACTATATAAATACGCATTTGTATAATTGGTGGTCTCATACCTTATACTTTTGGTAATAAGCCTGAGTGGGTACTTGCATGAAACTATACCAATACAAATGGATACTCCGGGTACCACGGTTTCTTGCTCCGCTAAAACGGACACTGTCTGGTGACAGCTGGCGGTTGTATGGTAACATATTAAAATATAACCAATTTAGTGATTTTACTGTCAGCTAGCAACATACCCTTCATTCAAGATGGTCAAGCCTTAATTAGAGATTGCACGAGAGCTGACTGGTGGTTTGTGGGTACCTTTTAGATGTAAAAGAGGCGGTGTTGACTGAGATGTTGTTTTCTATTTATTTCAGATTGCGCGAGAGATGACTATGGTGGTGGGTAACCTCCTAGACGCCAGGGAGGCAGTGTTGATTGAGAGTAACGTAAACAACCACTCAAGTGAACGGTAACATCCATTTTGAGACAGTTTTCTTATCTTATTAGTTTACAAAAATATTTTTCTATTGAGAGTTCATATTTAAATATATTAAACTTTGACTTGAGATAAAATGCGACATACTATTTTTTAGAAAATTTTAGAGAGAAAACACTCGACATAGGCGTCACAATTACATTCTTTCTTTCGTGGTAAAAAGTAGGACCATGCCATTATTGATATCCATAGGTACTAGCCTTAACTAGTTAACTTTCAAATAATATAAAAATGTGAACAGAACATATATTTTGGTCATGTTGTTTGTGTTAAATCTGTATTTAGTATACCATTCCATTCGCCGTTTTGAGATGATATAATTTGCGAGTATATATGCATGCGTATAGATGTACATACATTAACGTGTACAATTGTTGGTTTTATTTTAGTTTGGTTTGGCTTTTGGACGAGTTTGTGTCGAATATAAAGTCTGACACTAACGTTACCATAGAAACAGAAAACTTAAATCTACAGGTGATCAACTATACTGAACCAACATCCGGGTACAAATACATGCCGTATATGGTGTCGAATGGCAAACAAACACAGGTACGAATGTTTATTATAGATCAGACTACACCAATTACCAACTAATCAGCGGGCATGGAAAAAGTTCCAGGGTAAAATCGGAGCTATTTCACAGAATCTCTTAATTTTGATTGGTTGACAAGGTAAACAAACCAAAAAACCTTGCTAAAAATTAAAATTCACCTTTTGAAGAGTACTTATGAAGGTTAAATCATACAATTTTTCAATGTATTCATAATTAGTTGCATAATAAAAAAAAGAAGTATATTTTACATGTTCCTCATGTTTCTACCGGCAGCACCATCCGACCCAAACAGCAATTTTTCAAAACAAACTCAACGTATGGTTTGTGTACGTATTTTGATAAAACTAAGATAGGTCTTTCAAAACAAGTAAGCAAAAATATAGCTTCTTATATAAGGGAACTGAGTACAGAGCTTAGAGCTATAATGTACGTCTATGGAAAATGAAATGGTATAGTCTGACCTAAATACCTGCCAATACTATGTACTATATATATACTAAAGGAAAAAATAACTTCAACATTTATCAGTTTCGTGTTACAAGGTGTACTGTGAATAAAAAGTCTACAACAGCACAGTTGTGCCCTTTCTCCAACTAAACCCTTATTTACAAACCATCTTCAGATTTCTCTGGAATATTAATTGGAATTAAGTGTGCAGTATATAGATTATATAGATGCGTTTCTTTTTTCCTTTAGTATACATTACGTTGTAACAATGAAATGCAAAAACCTGTATACTAGCGTTTTCTAATTCTATATCACTATACTATACTATATAAGTATGTCGTATGACGTCGACGTCATGTGACGTAGGACGTCGACGCCTCCCTGTGTGAACAAAATAGTCAACTACACTGTGCTAACATTCTTATGAAGGATCATTACTAGAGTAGTTTTCTAGAAGCTTGCATCACCCCTTGTGGATAAGCCAGATCCCCAGGACCAGGGGGGACAATCGTGAACGCTCGGCCAATCACTCCCGCTGCGAAGCAGTGTACGAGATGTTGCGAATGACCAGGGGGCTGAAGCCTCCCGTGAGTTCCTGCCGATATGTCATGTCCACTCGAAGTGATACAAACTTCTGAACACGTTTCTCCAGTAATTTATAAATAGCTAGACTTAAGTTTTAACGACATAGAGAATCAGAGAAAAGCATAAGAGATAATGTATATTCCATAAGAGATAGTGTATATTCCATATAGTTGCTTAGAAGCCACCTGCTCGAAGTTGATTCTATTTAATTTGCTTATCATATTACCAGTTAGTCACTATAATACAAAATCTATCAATTACCAGAGCGGAGTGTCCATGAAAATACCACCTGAAGCCCTAGCCTCGACCGACGATGCTGACTTCTCCAGGATAGAGTTAATGGCGTTTAGATCTTCGTCGTTTTTTATTCCTGAAGAAAACGCACCTCCACAGGATGTTGTGATGAAACAATGGGTCGTAACAGCAGTCGTACACGGCCGTAAAATAGCAAACCTAACCGTTCCTGTGGAAATAATCATAGAGAATATAGAGGTAGGCAATCAATTAAATGTTAATTAATATATACATCAAACAATTATATACGTCAAACATGATAGAATAAGAGATAAAGTCGCACTGTGTCATTTACTAATGTTTAATGTCAGTTACTAATGTTAAACAGAAACGAAATATGTCAAATTTACGGTGTCCGGTTGGGGCCAGATACAATGTCGCATTGTCATGCGCGACAATGCGACGCCCAACAACGCGACATCGCGATACGACAGTGCGACATCGCGATACGACAGTGCGACATCGCGATACGACAACTCGACATTGCGATACGACATCGCGATAATTATGTCGTGATGTCGTATCGTAATGTCGCGATGTCGTATCGCGATGTCGCGATGTCGCATTGTCGGGCGTAGCATTGTCGCGCACGACAACGTGACATTATGTCGTATTGTCGTAATGTCGCCCACGACAACGCGACATTCTTTGTCGTGGGTGACATTACGACAATACGACATAATGTCGCGTTGTCGTGCGCGACAATGCGACGCCCGACAATGCGACATCGCGATACGACATCGCGACATTACGCTACGACATCACGACATCACGACATAATTATCGCGATGTCGTATCGCAATGTCGCGATGTCGTATCGCAATGTCGAGTTGTCATATCGCGATGCCGAGATATCGCGTTGTCGGGCGTCGCATTGTCGCCCACGACACTGCAACATTGTATCTGGCCCCAACAGGACTCCGTACAAATTAGATGGTTTATGTGTCTGTAAAATATATACTGGTTCCCAGTCATTTTTTTTTGGCAAACATATACTGGTTCCCAGTCAATGTATGTATTCTAAGTTGAATTGGGGTTTTTTACAACAGGAATAAACATTCCTGACTCACTCTCCATTTACATCTAGATAAAAAAATGCACAATGTGTCTAAAACTTTCTCACATGCAGAACGGCAGAGTTTCTGCAAATTATTTTGTAATTTTATCTGGTGTGTGTTTCAATTTGTAAAGTAATGTATGGTTCCCAGCTAATATATACGTGCAGCTATGATGTGTTTGTAAACTATATATTGGTTCTCAAGCAATACACGTAAAAGATAAAAGGACGCATTTCATGATTTGTAAAATATATGATTTTGGTTGCCAGTTAATACATGAGTGTAAAGTATAAATTCGTTTCCAGTTAATAACATTAACAAGTATGCATTTATAATGTATATTAGATTGGTTCCCATTCTGCGCACGTAGCTTTTATGTGTCTGTAAAGTATATAGAGATTTCCATTCCGTGCACATGACTGTTATGCATTTGGTGTCAGACCGGTGAAATCAGCCCATTGAACACAATGCAAAATAGGCTATATTTGGAGATCAGTCACAAGTTCCACAACATTCGTTCGCTTAAATACACTTTTATTCTGTGTATTAAACACATTTGGCTAGCAAACGGTCCCATATCTGGAATAAAACACCGATTCAGTTTTTCAACATTTCGCGTCATTCATTCGCACTATGCGTATTTTGAAATAAACATCTGTCAAAACCACATCTCTACCTAACCTCTGTGCTCATACTCTCTAAAGAAATAATCCTGACAAACACAATAAAATACTTACTATTCATGACAACAAACATACTACTTTAACCTCAGGTTAGATTTAACAATGAAATAGAAACTAATCTTGGGGAAAACACATGCAAACTAGAAACTTTGGATTCTTTCAAGGAACTATTTCAGCATCCTACGACCCGGAAGTATTTCCTGACTGGTCTGACACCATTTGTTTGTTACATTGGTATGAAGTTAGTATGTGTGTATAAGGTATATTACGAGTCCCAGTTAATACATTTAGATAGTATGTGTTTGTTTAAATGTATTACCCGACTCCCGGCTTGTATATTATGGTTCCCATTTAATCGTATTTTGTAAAGTATATATTACTTCCAGCAAATACGTATATCTTGTATGCATTTGTACTATGATATTATGGTTCCCAGTTTATATATGTAGCAGCTAGTATGTGTTTGTAAAATATATCGCGGAATTCCATTCAGTAAAAACATATGGTTCCCGGTTAAATCATGTAGCATATATCAATTCTGGACGAGACAAACTGCACGCATATGTTTATACAGGGGAAGAAAGTAAACTGTCATGGAAGTTTGGCATTATTTGCTGTCGATGTAAGTATTTATTTTAGATTATTTTTTTGGAAATGAGTTCGTACACTTGTTCATGTTAATGAACCGATTTTGTTTTTCAGATCGGAGAAAATCACACGTGTGTTTACTGGGATAAGGACAGTAAGTGACAGAACAGTCTAGGGATTTAAAGGGGCACACGGGAATCTTGGAGGATTCTTCCAGCATTACAATTACACCTGGACTTATAAATCCAATATCTTTATGCCTTCAAACCTGCTAAAATATTACGAAATAAAACGTAATAAAATGGGGTATTTTTTAGGATGTTTAAGATGCATTCTCTTTATTCTACCATAGGTTCACATGTTTACATGTATTACTGGTGCAATATAATCAACGATAAGCAAAAAATATTTACTTTGAACTATTCAAATACTAGTAATTATTACTAATGTTATGTACAAAAACGTACGGGACGCCGGGAGTTTTTAAAAAAAAAAAAAATTGCCGTTTGTCCCTTTTAAGACGAATGCCCCCAGAATTGAATCAGAAGATCTAAAATATTATTTTTAGAATAATTTATAATAACTAATAAATTTAACATCGTTTTACCCATAACAATAAATAACAATTACAAAAACTAGAATTGTATATATTAGCGAGGTATTTCATATCCTAATTACAATAGACTGACATCAACATCGATATATATCCCAACTAATGGGGAATATTAGTGAATGACCTTCCTTAGAAGAAATGTGGTCCTTCCTTTTATTTGGAAACATTTTGCCTTTATTCTTGTTAATATTAGGAATATCGAATTGTTCATTTGTTTATATTTCACTGAGCTCTTACAAACATGATAATGAACAATTGTCGATTATTATTTTTCTGGCGTGGTTTTACCGATGTTTTCATGGCAAAACAAAAGAATAATTGCTTGGTGTGTATAGTTCAACATTTAGTAAACTATAAGCGGTTATGTATTGTGATTCAACAATAATATCCGAGTAATCCAATTAAAAGGACCAATGTTTTAAAGGGGATTAAATGAGGGTACCAACCCCACGCCCCCTGGCATCTGGAGTACTGGCTTTTTTTGGGCATGGCATCTGGAATACTCCCTAACAGAGGGTTGGCATCTGGAATACTATTTGAACCATGCGAGGCCGTGCAGCGGGCGAGCCCGAGGGCCCGCAGGGCCCGAGCTCTCTAGGGGGTTCCGGGGGCATGCCCCCCCCCCCCCCGGAAAATTTTGAAACCTAGGTGCTCTGAAATGGCATTTCCAGCAATCTGAGACATAAATTAGCATTTTTTTTAATTTTTTGGATGGAAAAAATTATTTTTTGAGAAAACTACGGCGTACACGTATGAAAAACTGCGAAGTCAGCGTACGGAATACTGGCTAATATGGGTCGGAATCCGGCGTACGAAAAGGGGGTCGGTACCCTCTTAAATGGCTAATGTCCCTCAGTGTATTAAATTCATTAAAGTATAACAATTGAAATTACTAAATTAGATACATTACTTATTAACTGATTTTCTGCAGATCGCTCATGGTCGAACGAGGGCGTTGTGACTGAAGATAGAGGCCACAACCACACCAGATGTTTGGCATATCACCTCACCAGCTTTGCAATTCTTCTGGTACGTATCCGCAATATTCAATATATGCACTACTGTCAACACACTTAACAATATGCATTGCTGTCAATACACTGTATCAATATGCATTGCTGTCAACACACGGTACCAATATGTATTGATGTCAACACAGGGTATCAATATGCGTTATTGTCAACAATCCGCCCCA
Organism: Cyrtodaria siliqua; assembly: GCA_037043455.1. Classification (NCBI taxonomy): domain Eukaryota; kingdom Metazoa; phylum Mollusca; class Bivalvia; order Adapedonta; family Hiatellidae; genus Cyrtodaria; species Cyrtodaria siliqua. Next base: position 97,511 of record JAWPHD010006561.1, read on the forward strand.
ATATGCATTACTGCAAACACACGGTATCAATATGCATTACTGCAAACACACGGTATCAATATGCATTACTGCAAACACACGGTATCAATATGCGTTACTGCAAACACACGGTATCAATATGCATTACTTCAAACACAGGGTATCAATATGCGTTATTGTCAACAATCCGCCCCAATATGCGTTACTGCAAACACACGGTATCAATATGCATTACTGCAAACACACGGTATCAATATGCGTTACTGCAAACACACGGTATCAATATGCATTACTGCAAACACAGGGTATCAATATGCGTTATTGTCAACAATCCGCCCCAATATGCGTTACTGCAAACACACGGTATCAATATGCATTACTGCAAACACACGGTATCAATATGCATTACTGCAAACACAGTATCAATATGCATTACTGCAAATACACGGTATCAATATGCATTACTGCTAACACACGGTATCAATATGCATTACTGCAAATACACGGTATCAATATGCATTACTGCAAATACACGGTATCAATATGCATTACTGCAAACACACGGTATCAGTATGCATTACTGCAAACACACGGTATCAATATGCATTACTGTCAATGTCTTCACTGCTGTAATAAGAATATTGGAAGGAGCGAGCATACATGTCACATTCTATGACAATTTTCATTTTGCGAGTTCTTGAAATAAAATTTCCCGAAAAGTTCATGGTTCATAATTTTAATTAAATACATGCAATAATAAAATACTGAACTAAATTCAAAAATACGCCTTTCAAATATTTCTAAAAACATGTTGCAAGTAGATGAGGTCTCCATACAATGGTAGTTCTGTGTGGAGATAAAATGCATTGAAACTATGATTTACCTTTTCGAAAAATGAGACCCATTAACGTAGATTACTGTCTGGACTTCTGATAACAGTTTATTTATTTTCTACACCCGGATGTATTTGCAGGATCCGTCTCCGGGGCACGCCCTTCCACAGGACCATGAACAAGTACTGACGGTCATCTCGTACATAGGCTGTGGAATCTCCATCGTGGGATTGGCCTTGACCATCCTTACATACTCCATCTTCAGGTACGTAGGTTGCGGAAACTATGGTGAAATCATTTATTGCAAACATTCATGACTCCACAGCCAAGTTTTCTCGTAATGTTTTCAACAATAAGACACTGAGAGTAATTTCCCCTTGCTCGCAGCCACGTGTTAGTTTAGTTTTGCACGATCTTTGGAAACCGTTGAACTCGACATTCGTACTATGTGTGTACTATGTGTGCATACATTGATCTTCTGTTTGTTTTCATTGGGATATACGTTTGATCTAGTACCATAATTATTATCCTCTTTTACCAAGTCTCTAGAACATGTGATATATCTAGCCAATCACAGCGTATAAAACGGTTATGTTGGAACTGAAATTTGCAATATTCCATGCGTCTAATTTTTCAAAATGGACTATAATTTACTGGTGCGGCAAGACATTTAGCATTTTTCAGTACACCAAAACTATGTATCTGATATAGTCTAGTTATTTATAAAATCAAATTTAATGAACATCCTATACACTAACCCATCGACCTGGAAAATAAACTAGTTTGTAGAAAAGATCAGTATTGTTTCCTGCATAACCTATAGGTTAACGTAGTCTTATTACCAGCATACCAATTGCTCGTAATGGTTGAGCTGAAGTGTTGTTTCACGGCTCAGTATCACGTTGTATAAATTATTTCGAGCTGCCCCTGAGAAAGGGGAATGATACACAGGAACCTGCCGTACCCTAACTTACTGTCGAACATAGTTCCTATGACTACTTTAAAGTCAGAATATGCCTACTGTTAACCTTAACGGAGATGATAGAGACTTTGCGTAAACTATTTGTGTATAATATTACCGTCAAATTTGTATTATATACCCCGATGAACCAAGCCGTTATTAGAAACGAAAGTTTAGTTAAAAAAGCACGCTGACTTTTTAATTATTGTGTTTAAATAAACATTACCTGGGCTATAAATAAACCATTTGGATCTGCACACTTCCTGTGTTGTGCTTAGCGTCGGCGCAGCGCGTACGGGATACAGCGTAATTAGTCCACACATATTTATTCGGCATAGTGTGTACAGTTTAATTTTATTCAGTTTATTTGTTAAAATAATTCTCTAAAGTTGTAACGTTTCCGAGTACTCCGTCGACTGTTTCAGTTTATGTGTTAATAAGCATATTCTGCCTTTAACGCGCTCAGACGATATCGACTCCGATACACGGGAACGTCTGATTTATGTCTGTTTCCGATGGACGAGGATATAGGATCAGTGTCTTGCCTAAGGACACACCAAACTAATCCTGTGGTCAGTGAGACTGGAACCCGAATCAGAGTCCGACATGCTAACCACTGGGCCACCACGGTATGATACACACGAACCTGGCATATCAGGCTCATTTAGAGGAGTAGGGGTTCCATAGGGAAAACAATATTTGCCCCATATGGCATATGGAAAATCATAATTTCTCATATCATAATTTGCCTATATCATAATTTGACTATATGGAAAAAATAGATAAATTAAAAAACTCATATGGCATATGGAAAATAATAGTTTGGCTTTTTGGAAAAAAAGGTAAATTAAAAAACTCGTTTGGCATAATAAAAAAAAATAAAAGAGCTTACATATTGTACTGTTGGCATGTCGTGTTTAACGGTTTCCACAGGTTCCGACCTGTTTCATTATTTATATAGGCATGTTGCCATGCTAGTTTCACTAACACATTTTAATTTGTTTATGTATCGAGTTATTTTCGTCTTCATTATCGAATAGAATTAACACCACCCGTTATATACATTCACTATATCACCCGTTATATACATTCACTATATCGATGCAGTTTCAAATTGTGATGTCATTTTTTAGTTAAAAACAGTAACACACCTTTCCTCTTGTATAAGACAACAATCGTACCAGTTTGTATTAATGATGGTCAATGCTGTACTGTGTGCAGTCTCCTTTTGGATAGATACTGAACAGGGTGAACTTTTTAAATATAAATTCTGTTACAGAAGATCTTTCTTTGATTTCACAACAAAATCAACTGAAATTATAGCTGTTATTTGCTCCACAACGGCTATGTATTAAAACAGTATCCCATGTGCATTAAATTTGAATCAAGATTCTGAAGGTACTGATGTGTAGGATTAAGGTGCAATATGTGATGCGTGATGGCGTTGTTTGTTGTTCTTTCTAGATGTGAAGATTAATGTGTGAAGTTTATAAACTCTGGACCCAACATTGTATGACTGTCAGAATTCATTTTTAGTTTAATAAACAGGAAGAGGTCAACACGTACACATTAGTTGTAGTTTCATTGGATTGTGTGGCCAGTTATGCCTCTTAAAACCATTTACATAAAATAAAAAAAGGCGCTGATAGTACCTGATTCATATACAACATAAGTTTGTATTCCCCATGTACCTTCTGACGTGTATTAAAAAAAAACGTGTTGCTTTTAGTTATCAACAATAGTTACCCTAAATTAAACGATTTAATGCTCTGCATTCATCAAAGGAAATGTCACCGACCATGCTACAATGTCGTTTTGGAGATTAATTCAGTTGGAACAATAATTAATAGATAGAGTCTGTCTCAGCTCGTTGGTTATTTAAACACCTCGATGGGCGTTGGCTTATTTAAACACCGACATGGGCGTAGCCCATCGGGGTGTTTAAATAACCAACGAGCTGAGACAGACTCTATCTTTTTTGTAGCATGGTGTACCTAGTAACACTGTGACGTCATAGTGACCGTACTCTTAATTCCAATATCCGGTAGTTGTAGTACGGTGTAGCCACGCCCCTTTAGTGACCCTAAATTAAACGATTTAATGCTCTGCATTCACCAAAGGAAATGTCACCGACCATGCTACAAACAAGTATTGTAGCATGGTCGGTGACATTTCCTTTGATGAATGCAGAGCAATAAATCGTTTAATTTAGGGTAACTAAAGGGGCGTGGCTATGCAGTGCTACAACTACCGGATATTGGAATTTAGAGTACGGTCACTATGACGTCACAGTGTTACTAATGGGGCCTTTACACAGGATGGCGACCTTTGTGCCTCCCGTTTTCGACCATAAAATTTGCCAGGTCGTCGTTGGAGGCTCAAAGGAGGCAGAATGGTTGCCTAGGTCGTTCAAAGGTGGTACACAGGAGGTTCAGACGTCGCCATGGACGCCTTGGTCGCCGTGAATTTTTGAACATGTTCAAAACAGTCGCACAAAGGTCGCCGAGGAGGTTGGTTGCTCAAAGGTGGCTCAAAGGAGGCAGAAGAGAGGCACAAGGATTACCGTGGTTGCAGAATGGAGGCACAGTTGTCGCCCAATGGTCGCCAGGTAATAGATGCGTTCTGCTGCAATTTTTTTGGCTGAATGGTCGTCCAGTGATTGCCGTTAGTTGCCGTTGGTCGCCGATGATGGCGCAGAGGACGCACAGAGGAGGCAGGCAGGTGGCTCAGTGGACGCACAGGTCGTTCGTAGATCGTAGCTCAATGGTTGCCCAAACATTGCTCGGGGTCGCCTATGTAGCTTATAATCGCGTTGGTTGCCGTAGGTTGCACAGGGGAAGCACAGGGGAGGCAGGAAGGTGGCTCAGTGGACGCACAGGTCGTTCGTAGATCGCCATGAAAATGCCCGAAAATTGCATTTTTGGTGGTTCAAGGGAGGCACAAGGATCGCTGGAGCAGTTAAGGCCCCTTTACACAGGGCTGCGACCTTTGTGCCACCTTTGAGCGACCAAAAAATGGCCAGGACGCTCAATGGTCGCCTAAACCCAGAAAATCATGTTTCTATGTAACTGCTCCAGCGATCCTTGTGCCTCCCTTGAACAACCAAAAATGCAATTTTCGGGCCTTTTCATGGCGATCTATGAAAGACCTGTGCGTCCACTGAGCCACCTGCCTGCCTCCCCTGTGCTTCCCCTGTGCAACCTACGGCAACCAACGCGATTATAGGCTACATAGGCGACCCCCGAGCAATGTTTGGGCAACCATTGAGCCTCCTCTGTGCCTCCTCTGTGCCATCATCGGCGACCAACGGCAACTAACGGCGATCACTGGACGACCATTCAGCCATGCTTCTGCCTCCTAGGCGACCCTTGAGCATTGTTTGGGCGACCCCTGGCGACTGCTGGAGTGCCTGGGTATATATATTCCCTGATTCTGGCGCTTTTCCATCACTTTCATCCTAGCTGCCAAAGTGAGAACATCTCCAGAAGATAAAGATTTTGGGATGAACAACCAACTCATCTTGCATACTACCATCTTACAAGGTCACCAAGCACTGCTGGTGAACCAGATGGCCATTGCTGTCTTTAGAAGAACAATGAACAGGCACAGAAGAAGGAGACCACGAACCTGGCACGCTGAGGGGGCACTACATGTAGCTCAAAGGAGACAGAAGGAAGGCAGAAGCATTGCCATGGTGGCTCAAGGGTTGCCATGGTCGCCGAATGGAGGCACAGCGGTCGCCACAGTCATCGTTCAATGCACGCTATTGGTCGTCCAAAGGAGGCACAAGGGAGGCACAAGGGAGGCATAAGGGAGGCAGAAGCATCGCCCAGATTGACGGGAAAATTTGCAGCAGAACGCATCTATTACCTGGCGACCATTGGGCGACAACTGTGCCTCCATTCTGCAACCACGGTAATGCTTGTGCTTCCCTTCTGCCTCGTTTGAGCCACCTTTGAGCAACCAACCTCCTCGGCGACCTTTGTGCGACTGTTTTGAACATGTTCAAAAATTCACGGCGACCATGGCGTCCATGGCGATGTCTGAACCTCCTGTGTACCACCTTTGAACGACCTAGGTAACCATTCTGCCTCCTTTGGGCCTCCAACGACGACCTGGCAAATTTTATGGTCGCACACGGGAGGCACAAAGGTCGCCATCCTGTGTAAAGGCCCCATTACATAGAAACATGATTTTCATGACCATTGAGCGTCCTGGCCATTTTTTGGTCGCTCAAAGGTGGCACAAAGGTCGCAGCCCTGTGTAAAGGGGCCTTAAGTACACCATGCTACAAAACAGATAGAGTCTGTCTCAGCTCGTTGGTTATTTAAACCCCTCGATGGGCTACGCCCATCTCGGTGTTTAAATAAGCCAACTCGTTGAGACCTGACTCTATCTATTACATATATAGAATAGGTCTTTTTTTGTCGTGTTGGTTGCTTTAAACATCGAGATCGGTGTAGCCCATCGAGGCGTTTAAACCAACCAATGAGACCATACTCAATTTGTTTTGTAGCATGTCTATTTCAGCTGTTTGCCATATTCTAACTTCCAATAACTGGTAGTTAGAGTACACCATTTATTCTGACAGGTGTTATTTTCAATTAAACGATTTGCACCTGTGAAAATAAAAAGGAAATGAGAGTGACCATACTGCAATTATCTTATTTTTCTCGGATTTTCTACTGCATTACCTTTTGATGTACTAGTAAATCCAGCGTAATGTCACATAGTTATGGTTGTATGTATAATGTTGGTGGTAATGTCTTTGTCATTGTTGCAATCGCATGATTCTATAACGTTGAATAGTGTAAATACGATCAACCCAAAAATAGTAAATACATTAAATGTATCCTTAGAAGTTAAACAATTGCACGCACACTTTTTGTTATAAATGTTGAATACCCGCACATGCAAAGTAATGAGCAACCAAGTTAAACCATTTAACGACATTGATTTCTTTATTAGTTTCCATCGATCTAATTCCATGATAATAAGGTAAGTGACCGGTCCAGTCCTGCATCCGTGTACTCACTATAGATATGATTGATATTGTGCTCTTCTTCTGCTTTCAGTTAGTTAAAATTTAGTATGACATGTATTAGAAACGTCCGTTTTTGCAAGGATGGTAGGTGATACCACAGTGCTTATATACTGAAGTGCGTAGTATGTGTTTCGTCTATCAGAGACAACTAATGATTTCTTGCACAGTGACAATCTTTTGTACGGCGACATCTATTGGATTTTGCACAGTGACAACATTTTATATGGCGACAACTATTGGATTCTTGCACAGTAACACACATGTGTACAACGACAACTATTGGATTTTGTGCACAGTGACAATCTTTTGTATGGCGACAACTATTGGATTTTGCACAGTGACAATCTTTTGTAGGGCGACAACTAACGGATTATTGCACAATGACAGCATTTGTATAGCGACAACTACTGAATTTTAGCACAGCTAAAACCTTGGCGACATGTTTTGTGACTGCGATAACCTTTGCAACCTCGTCCATACAGTGCTTTACAAATGGTTTCGTTCGTAATTCTTCTTATGCGATTATAACGAAGAGTCGTATAGGGCAACTATTACGACGAGTTACTCGTTTAGGCCATAATTAAAATTAGGTTAATTATATATGTTTGCCCGACCACGACCGGTCCAAATAAAACACGGCCCGACTCCACATTCTTTTTTTAAGTTACAAATAATTGTTGTTTTGTGTGCGTGTTTAAAAACAGACCGTCGTTATTGATTTTGTTTATTGATTGTTTTAGTAGGAATTGTATATCTAAAGTTAAGATTTTTAGCATTGCAAATCACAGCCAGGGAACTAAAATCATCTTTAATAAGTACAAAAAGTAGTGTCCAAACAAACAGTTAAACTTTAAACAGCATTCACAAAACGATCTGACATACATGGGAAAAAACACAATTTCCTACCGATCTACCCATTTGAAAAATCTAAGTTTGGGCAAACTAAGATATATTTAAGTGAGGCCGCAATCCTTACGATGACAACTATTGCGATGAAGTACTAACGTATGTTCCGTGCGGGGAAATCTATTGTTTACTAAAACTGACTTGTTTCGTTCCTACGACAACACCTATTGCGATGAAATAATTGTTTAAGTCCATACAAAGAGAACAATTGAGAGTAAATCTAAAACAATACAGCGACTATACGCATTTAAAACAAATGAGCATCTCTTACCAGAAATAAAGCACAACTTGACCATACTATGATGCTACTGGTTCTGCTAACCTTCGACATGTCTTGTATATAACGATCTTTCGTCATAACTTTTACTAAGATTTATACGTACGGTACTTACTTACTTGCATTGTCAGATGTATGTGCATTTGGATACTATTGTTGCAGTCTAGTTTTATTTACCGATTAGCTACGTATTGTGTTTATTTTGTGAATGACTTAACGCTTCATTAAATCTAGTGTAACGTGTTATGCGAGTGTTCTTGTATTTATTTGTTTTTAAAAATCGTATGCACCCCCTTCTGTGTTGATTCCAGCATTATTAAATACACCATCATAGTAATTATACATAAAACAACATCCTTTCTTCCAATATGTCTTAACGTGTGCTTAACGAAAACTGAGTGTTGTCAAGGGCAACATTGTCTAGAGGGATACTCGTATATACTCAGTACATTTAAAAACGCAACATTTTTGATTTTCGATTATTTTTAGTTCGCTGTTTTTTGTTCAAAGTCAAGATTGTATTTTATGTTAGTAAGTTTCTTTGTCCCAAAGGTTAACATATGGCGATAAACAGTTAAACCATGTTTTGCACGAGGATCTTTAACATCTATTGAACTTCAAAAAATACTTAGTGTTGAGTTTTCAAATGTACTGAGTGTAGATTATAATAAATGAACTTATATCTTATAATAAATAAATAATAATGACGCGTACTACGTTAGGCTGATTTGAGTGGAGTGCCAATATAATCTAGGTGGAAAGTCTTATAATGGCTTGGAACTATATGTCTTTGTTTTAAAGAGGTTTGACCTACTTTTGATCAAAACAGTTAAATCGTGATCAACGCTGAATAAAAATTATGATTACAAATAGGATGAAGATTGTGTTAGCAATAGGTATGTATACTTTAGTTTACCAATATCTAGTGACAATGGCATGTTCAGAACCAGTTTCAGTAATAACATAAACACTGACGGTGAACTGTTACAATATCACCTGGTAAAATAGATGTGTTATTGTTGTTTCTTGCAGATGTCTAAATAGAGAAAAATCCGGCAAGATTCTGATGAACCTTTGCGCCTCAATGCTTCTTTTAAACGCCGTGTTTATTCTCGGATCCGAGACTTCTCTGTCAGCTTCCGGAGACGGCATGTGTAAGGCGGTCGCTATCTTGCTTCACTACTTCCTGTTGGCCACGCTCACTTGGATGCTTGTTGAGGCGATCAATATGTACCAGGCGCTTATTACAGTATTCACGAAGTATTCGGGATTCTTCATGCTAAAGAGATGCATATTTGGTTGGGGTATGATATCAGTTGATTTATCATTTAATTGTGTGATCGTTATTTTAAGATTTTTATCGATCATAACAAAAGACATATCAAACATGATTTTGGCAACCTTATATTTTGTTTAGTGCATTTTGTGCTTAAGGACACAACACAAATATGTCCAACATTTGATGGTAACAATGAAACATGTAAGAGAAATTGTCTTTGTCCTAATTGAGTATATTTAAATATGGTTCAACGTGTTTGTTCAGTTTTTAGCTCGACTATTCGAAGAATAAGAGAGCTTATGTAATCAGCACGGGGTCGGCGTCGGCGTTGGCGTCGGCGTCGGCGTCCCACATCAAGGTTTGCGTGTAAGCTGTGTTTACAAGTCTATATCTCTTACATTTCTTATCCTAGCACAACCAAGTTTGGCCATGGGCTTCCTTATAGCATTATCTTGAGGGCTGCATAAACAATTTTGGTTCCTGTAACCCATGGGCTCCCATGGAACCCAAATTATGATAGCCCTTAAAATATGTCTGTTTCACATCAAATTTTGCGTGTAAGCTGTGTTTACAGGTCTATGTCTCTTACAATTCTTACCCTAGCACAACCAAATTTGGCCATGGGCTTCCTTATAGCATTATCTTAAAGGCTGCATAAGCAATTTTGGTTCCCGTAACCCCTGGGCTCCCATGGAACCCAAATTCTGATAACCCTTAAAATATGTCTGTTTCACATCAAATTTTGCGTGTAAGCTGTGTTTACAGGTCTTTATCTCTTACATTTCTTGTCCTAGCTGAACTAAATTTTGGAATTGGTTTCCTTATAGTATGTTGTAAAGGGTTGGATACGTAATTTTGTCTTCTGCAAATTCTGGGCTCCCATGGAACCCAAATTGTGATGGCCTATAAAATGTGCAATAAAGGCAGATCTAGGTTTGCATGTAAGCATTTATATATCTATAATTTTGGTTTGGGATTTGTCATAGCATTATGCATCTTATTATTTCACCCATATTGGGGCATGGGCTCCACGCCCCCCCCCCCCTACCCCATACCCCCATACCACCACTCCCCTCCACACCTTTTTTATTTTTTATATTTCTTATTTTTTTACATATTTCTGTGTTGTTTTAGTCAATTCTTACAGATATATGCCCCCTCCCCTCCCCAACACAACCCACAACCCACTCCCGCCTCTCACCACCGCTCCACCACCCCCCCCCCCCCACCCCACCCCTACTTGAAACAAATTTTATTTTTTTACATATATTTCTGTGTTGCTTTAGTCAATTCTGACACATATATGTTGCCCCCTCCCCACCTCCCAACCCACTCCCGCCTCTCACCCCCACTCCCCCAGCCCCCACCCCACCCCAACTTGGAAATCTAATATTTATTTTTTTTGTTTACATATTTCTGTGTTGTTTTAGTCAATTCTTACACATATATGTTGCAACCTTCCCCGCCCCCACCCCCAGCCCGCCGCCTCTCCCCCACTACCCCCCACACTTGAAACTTTTTTTTTTTTTTTTTTTTTTTTACATATTTCTTTGTTGTTTTTGTCAATTCTTACACATATATGTTGCCCCCTCTCCCCCTCCCAACCCCCCTCCCCCAACCCACCTCTCACTCCTGCTCCACTCCCCCCTTCCCACCCCCACTTGAAACTTTTTTTTTTTTTTTACATATTTCTTTGTTGTTTTAGTCAGTTCTTACATATATATGTTTCTTCATTCACCACCCCCACTCCCCCCACCATCCACCCCCACCTCACTCCCACACCCACCCCGCACCCCACTCAAAACTCGAATTTTTATTTTTTTATTTTTTTTTATTTCTGTGTAGTTTTGGTCAATTCTTACACATAGTTATGTTGTGCTCCCAACCCCACCCAACATTGTTGTAGCCTTGTTTTCGGATGGTATATACTAGCTATAAATTTATTATTCTCTGAAAAATCGAATAATCGAGCTGCGCTGTTCTCCGACAGCTCTTGTTAAGCTTTTAAGTAGGTTGGCTATAGTTGAAACAGAAGCGGCACCCCGTATATAGTAGTAGGTTGGCTAAAGTTGAAACAGAATAGTAGTACGTTGGCGGCACCCCGTATATAGTAGTTGGTTGCACCCCGTATATAGTAGTAGGTTGCACCCCGTATATAGTAGTAGGTTGGCGGCACCCCGTATATAGTAGTAGGTTGGCGGCACCCCGTATATAATAGTAGGTTGGCGGCACCCCGTATATAATAGTAGGTTGGCGGCACCCCGTATATAGTAGTAGGTTGCACCCCGTATATAGTAGTAGGTTGCACCCGTATGTAGTAGTAGGTTGGCGGAACCCCGTATATGGCAGTATGTTGCACCCCGTATATAGTAGTAGGTTCCCCGAATATAGTAGTAGATTGGCGTTACCCCGTATTCCCGTATACAGTAGTAGGTTGGCGGCACCCCGTATATAGTAGTAGGTTGGCGGAACCCAGTATATAGTAGTAGGTTGCACCCCGTATATAGTAGTAGGTTCCCGTATATAGTAGTAGGTTGGCGGCACCCCGTATATAGTAGTAGTTTCCCCGTATATAGTAGTAGGTTGCACCCGTATGTAGTAGTAGGTTGGCGGAACCCCGTATATAGCAGTATGTTGCACCCCGTATATAGTAGTAGGTTCCCCGTATATAGTAGTAGATTGGCGTTACCCCGTATCCCCGTATACAGTAGTAGGTTGGCGGCACCCCGTATATAGTAGTAGGTTGGCGGAACCCAGTATATAGTAGTAGGTTGCACCCCGTATATAGTAGTAGGTTCCCGTATATAGTAGTAGGTTGGCGGCACCCCGTATATAGTAGTAGTTTCCCCGTATATAGTAGTAGGTTCCCCGTATATAGTAGTAGGTTGGCGGCACCCCGTATATAGTAGTAGGTTGGCGGCACCCCGTATATAGTAGTAGGTTGAACCCCTTATATAGTAGTAGGTTTCCCGTATATAGTAGTAGATTCCCCGTATATAGTAGTATGTGGGAGGCCCCGTATAAAGTAGTAGGTTGGCGGCACCGCGGGGATGATAGTAGGTTGGCGGCACCCCGTATATAGTAGTAGGTTGGCGGCACTCCGTATATAGTAGTAGGTTGGCGGCATCCCGTATTTATTAGTAGGTTAGCGGCACCCCGTATATAGTCGTAGGTTGGCGGCACCCCGTTTATAGTAGTAGGTTGCACGCACCCCGTATATAGTAGTAGGTTGGCGGCACCCCGTATATAGTAGTAGGTTGGCGGCATCCTGTATATAGTAGTAGGTTGGCGGCACCCCGTATATAGTAGTAGTAGGTTGGCGGCACCCCGTATATAGTAGTAGGTTGGCGGCACCCCGTATATAGTAGTAGGTTGGCGGCACTCCCGTATATAGTAGTAGGTTGGAGGCACCTCGTATATATTAGTAGGTTCCTCGTATATAGTAGTAGGTTGGCGGCACCTCGTATATAGTAGTAGGTTCCCCGTATATAGTAATAGGTTGGCGGCACCCCGTATATAGTAGTAGGTTGGCGGCACCCCGTATATAGTAGTAGGTTGAACCCCGTATATAGTAGTAGGTTTCCCGTATATAGTAGTAGATTCCCCGTATATAGTAGTATGTGGGAGGCCCCGTATATAGTAGTAGGTTGGCGGCACCGCGGGGATGATAGTAGGTTGGCGGCACCCCGTATATAGTAGAAGGTTGACGGCATCCCGTATTTAGTAGTAGGTTGACGGCACCCCGTATATAGTAGTAGGTTGACGGCACCCCGTATATAGTAGTAGGTTGGCGGCACCCCGTATATAGTAGTAGGTTGGCGGCATCCTTTATATAGTAGTAGGTTGGCGGCACCCCGTATATAGTAGTAGGTTGGCGGCACCCCGTATATAGTAGTAGGTTGGCGGCACTCCCGTATATAGTAGTAGGTTGGCGGCACCTCGTATATATTAGTAGGTTCCTCGTATATAGTAGTAGGTTGGCGGCACCTCGTATATAGTATTAGGTTCCCCGTATATAGTAGTTTGTTGGCGGCACCCCGTATATAGTAGTAAGTTCCCCGTATATAGTAGTAGGTTGGCGGCATCCCGTATATAATAGTAGGTTGGCGGCACAACCGTATATAGTAGTAGGTTGGCGGCACCCCGTATAAAGTAGTAAGTTGGCGGCACTCCCGTATATAGTAGTAGGTTGGCGGCACCCCGTATATAGTAGTAGGTTGTCGACACTCCCGTATATAGTAGTATGTTGGCGGCACCCCGTATATAGTAGTAGGTTGGCGGCACACCGTATATAGTAGTAGGTTGGCGGCACACCGTATATAGTAGTAGGTTGGCGGCACTCCCGTATATAGTAGTTGGTTGGCGGCACACCGTATATACTAGTAGGTTGGCGGCACTCCCGTATATAGTAGTAGGTTGGCGGCACCCCGTATATAGTATATAGTAGTAGTTTGGCGTCACACCGTATATAGTAGTTGGGTGGCGGCAACCCGTATATAGTAGTAGGTTTGCGGCACCCCGTATATAGTAGTAGGCTGGCGGCACCCCGTATATAATAGTAGATTGGCTAAAGTTGAAAGTACATTTATTTAAATTACCCATCGCGAGTTGTTGGGAAAAGAGGTTTTCGTTTTAGTAACCCACATGTTAAGTTTTCTTAGATAATTTGAAAAAAAAAACAATTATAATTTATTATAACTAATTCCCATTTGCAATGTGACTTTATAATATCATGTGACTAGATATATCATCAGTTTAAAATACATGGGGTTTATTGTTTTTGCAGGTTTTCCGGCAATTGTCGTTATTGTTACAGTTGCCATCAACGACGACAACTATAAAACGTCCACTGAACTGTAAGTGTTCTGTCAATGTTTGTTCAATATAAGCGAAAGCCTATCGTTAATGTATCTGTTCCACATTTACAACTGATGCACCTAAATGTGACGCTAAGTAAATTTTTAAAAGTTGTTTATACGTATCTTTTACTTATTGTACTGACTAATAACTCTAAAAGTTATAGGCATTACATATTTAAAACGTTCGTTTTATCTACATTCGTTTTTGTTTTCCCAGGTGTTTCCTATCCCACGGGAACCAGCTCGCGTTCTTCATAAGCCTTCTGGGTCCCGCCTGTCTGATCCTGGTGATAAATATCGTCGTGTTCATCATGGTGTCTAGAGTGATCCTGAAGCCCAGGTTCACAGGTCAAGTCGGCAATTCAGAGTCTTTAAATCCAGCCCAGATTCGCGGCGCGTTCACAGTCATGACGTTATTGGGCGTCACGTGGGTGTTTGGTCCGTTCGCCATAAATGAGGCCAAACTTGCGGTGAACTACGTGTTCACCATACTGAATTCACTGCAAGGTTTCCTCATATTCGTGTTTCGGTGCTGTTTTAATCCGGAAGTGAGGAATGCCTGGATTATGTTAGTGAAAACGGGCAAGTTTAAGAGAAGGAGGGGACCTATGAAAGGGTTTACCTCAGACACGACGTCATCTAAGGGTGACAGTAAAATTAATGGTAGCTTTGGGGACACCATGAAGTCTAATGTATATAACAGCATTGGGAAACCTCGTAACTTATTAAACAATGACCGAAACCTTGACACTAGGAGTCCGGCCCATCCAGTTAAAGTCAACGCATCCAACGATCTTAATTCCTTCTTTGACGATTTCCACAAATATGGAAATGGTGAACAGGGCGGTAATCGCCGTGTGAGTACCAGTGAAAGCAATGGGCGTCACAGAAACGACGAGAACAGTGTGTATGACAATATAAAAGGACAACCCAGAAATGGGGAACAGAAAAATGGTGAGCAAAATGTGGGAATAACGACAATATATACGGGAAAACACAACGGTGTAAGGAGATTGTCTGGTTTTGGTTCACAAGGAGACGATTTTACCAGGTTGTAAATTTGTAAATAATTAAAAAACTCGAAGACATCACTTTGTGATATAAGAACGCTATGCTGAGGCAAAAACGTCCACTGCTGTGCATAGATAACGAATTATGTTTGGTTAACTGATGGTATAATGTGTACTTTTACCTTTGTACCTTTGGCCGTTTCGCTGCTATTACACTTAGGAGCATCGCTCAGTCTTTTCTTGAAAGTATCCACAGACGGAGCCGTAAGGATGGCCTCATTCACTCCGTGCCATGGGTCAACGACCCTAGTATATCGACCCTATGGCTTAAACAAATTGGAGAACAATTTTTACAATGGACCTAATGTCGTTTTTTTGCAAGTGTCCACGTGTGTATATATATATAATTACTAGATATACAAACTTATACATGAAACAACCTGTTAATGGCTAATAAAGGAGAAAAGGAGTGGATTGCATGTAAACGTCTAAGAAGGCGATTGACTCGAACTTGCAGATAGTATGATACTGGAATAAGCAAAGGGGTCGGCACGGTGTTGGGGTGGTGTTCAAATGGTTTGGTATAGAGTCCTAAAACCCCAAATATCGAAAACCCATGTTACTAAGTAGACATATTGACAAGGGATCCGGCTTCCAAAATGCCATTCTGTGCAGAGAACATGTGTAACTGGCCAGAAAATAAAGGATTAACACGATAATCTATTCACATAGGGCTCTATTCCAAGCAATAACACATGTGTATCTAAAAATCATATTCATTTGTTCGTAACATGTACCACCTTTTCACACCAGACCACCGCAACGACTAATTTACACCAAAATATCTAAGTAGGAAGATATCGCGTAACACCACCCCACCTCACTAAAACGAGCTTCCCGCTAACGGTGCAGTCAAAAACTCAACAGCCGATTTAAGACAAACATTAAATGTTTCACAAACCGTTGTTCTTCGACTGTGAATGTCCAAATGGTGTTCAGTGATACGTATTTTTACAAATATAAATCCAAGGACGCTGCCATCTTGTTTTTGGGGATAGGTATAAAACGCGGACTAACACGCGCGGACTAGGGGACTGCGAACTAGCGGATTGCGGACCATTATCGTATAAAAGGTATTGTCCGAAATATATTTGTCCCATCTATGTACATGGTCCGCAAAATACCAGTCCGCAGTTTATACCATACTGCTCCGCAATCCGATAGTTCGCAGTCCGCTAGTCTGCGCGTGTTAGTCCGCGTTTTATACCTACCACCAAAAACAAGATGGCAGCGTCCTTGGATTTATTTTTGTGAAAATACAAAAAAAAAACTATCACTGAAGACCATTTGGACATTCACAGTCGAACAACAACGGTTTGTTAAACATTTAATGTTTGTCTTAAATCGGCTGTTGAGTTTTTGACTGCACCGTTAGCGGAAAGTTCGTTTTAGTGAGGTGAGGTGGTGTTACGCGATCTCTTCCTACTTAGATATTTAGGTGTAAATTAGTCGTTTCGGTGGTCTGGTGTGAAAAGGTGGTACATGTTATGAACAAATGAATATGATTTTTAGATACACATGTGTTATTGCTTGGAATAGAGCCCTATGTGAATAGATTATCGTGTTAATCCTTTATTTTCTGGCCAGTTACACATGTTCTCTGCACAGAATGGCATTTTGGAAGCCGGATCCCTTGTCAATATGTCTACTTAGTAACATGGGTTTTCGATATTTGGGGTTTTAGGACTCTATACCAAACCATTTGAACACCATCCCAACACCGTGCCAACCCGTGTGGGAATAAGGATTGCAGTATGGTACTTTTAATTACAAATATGCCTATTATGCCAAGGTGGGAAAATGCATTTGAGGACATGATCTTCTTGTAAAAGGTATTCGTGATAGTTCATGCACCACAGAAGTGACACAAATGTTCAGCATACATACATCTGTAAATGCTTAATATGAGTAATTTATCGGAATGTTTTACCACTACACGTA
This sequence comes from Cyrtodaria siliqua, assembly GCA_037043455.1. Lineage (NCBI taxonomy): Eukaryota > Metazoa > Mollusca > Bivalvia > Adapedonta > Hiatellidae > Cyrtodaria > Cyrtodaria siliqua. The sequence goes on from JAWPHD010006561.1 coordinate 114,660, forward strand.
AAAGATGCGAATAATTCAAAGAATGTTTTACCACATTGTGTATTGCTTTTATTGCTTTAGGGTTGATTTTACCACGCTTGTGTACAGATGTGAGTATTGCTCGTGATTGTTTATCACATCGGCTATAACATGAATATAGAAGAAATTTTAACACACCTGCGCAAACATGTGAGTATTGTTTTGAGTAATTTAGTGGTTGTTTGCCCATCTGGTTATAGAAATGAGTACTCACAGAAGTGATTTTTACCACACATCTTCTGTTTAGATGTGAGTTTGTGTTTTTACTACACGTTTGTGAAGATGTGATTGCTTTATCACGCCTCCAAGATATATATTCAGTGATTGTTTTATCACGCCTGTGCCAATATATATATTCAGTGATTGTTTTATCACGCCTGTGCGAAGATGTTTTCAGTGATTGTTTTACGTAATTTAGTGATAGTTTATACCATCTGGCTATAAAAGGGACTATAATATAAGTGGTTGTTAACACCTGACAGTGCAATGGTTGGTTGAATGATGTGGTTTTCTTTCATTTTCAGCATGTTTTAAGCTATATAATTATGACGGTCGATTTGTTTATGGTGGAGGCAGACCACCCACTTTTCCTGGATAGAACCAAACTGTATACTTCCCGCCATCCGGAAGAATCGACACTTTCTCACAAGTCGAGCTCCCGGTGTAAAGAGGTGTGTATTTTCAGTGTTTTTTTTTAGTTATTTATTGATTGTTCACATCTGGGTATAAAAACTAACTATAGAAGTGAGTTTAAACACACCTGTGCAAAGATATGAGTATTTTCTGTGTTTACCACAACTGTATTAAGATGATTGTTTTTAATAATTTAGTGATTGGTTATCATGTCTTGCTATGAAAATAAATAACACAGCTGTGCAAAGAAGCGAGTATTTTCCGTGATAGCTTTACCACACCTGTGTAAAGATGTCAGTATTTTCAGTTTGTTTTGAGTAATTTAGTGACTATCACATCTGGTTGAATAAGTGAGTATAGATAGGAGTGATTTTTAACACACGTATGTTATATGTGAGTTTTTATTGATTGTTTTACCACACCTATGTACATATGTTAGTATTTTCAGTGATGATGTACTAGATCTGAAAATAGATGCGAGTATTTTTACCTACATAATTACAAAATGTCCCTGTTGTCCCGGTTTTGGGGTGGCAACTTTATCCTGAATTATTTACCTCTATTTATTTCAATAAATGTAAAAAGTATTATTTGTTTTCATGCATATAAAATGATGACTTAAATGTAGTTGATGCATGCTCTGTATTATATGTGTATACCCCCGCGTTTGCTTTGTATTTGTTGTTATAGTTATAATTATTGTCTGTCTTCTACTGTTTGATATTTCTCTTCAAAATATAAATTCATTTTGTTTCAAAAAAGGCAACTTACGATGAATAAGAATATTTCAGAAATTGAAAAAGGAATCTGTTAATATGTTTCAGAAATTGTTGTTACACTTTCTAAATTAAACGGTTCTTTCGAATACCATATACAGTGTGCATACTGATTTGATTATAATTCTTGCTACTTTTCAACAACACATTAATATATAGAGGATCTTAAACGAGTTCCCATTTCATATAAGATTTATGAAACGAGTTATGAATTATTTTAATTTTAACGAGCCTTTTGGCGAGTTAAAATTAAAAATAATTCATAACGAGTTTCATAAATCTTATATGAAATGGGAACGAGTATAAGATCCTTTTTATCACATAACATTGCAATCAAATTAGTAAAAAATAATTCAGATGGACATGGAACCGCCACGACGTCAGACACACTTTAGCGCCAAAACGTCATAAAATATATGACGTCGTAACGTCGCGTCTCACACATAACGTTGCGTATAAAATAGTTCGTCTTTTACCTCTTTATAACATAGCAGTTTACGCCAAACTTTAACAAACCAATAACAATGTTTTGTATAACGTTCATTACTTTTATAAGCTGTCACTTATACATTTTTGACTCAGATCTGGGTGAATTTGTAATAAATAAAATAGTTTCTGTTAATAAAATTGCGTAATGTTACAGGTTTAACTCAACCAATCAAAATCGTTCCAGGTTGTACTGCACGTGTGTCATACAAAAGAATATTAAATGGGTGTTCGACAAGGGGCGTTATGTGATAAAAATATATTGTATATATGAATCCCGGGTGTAAAATATATAGATGTTTGTTTTTGTTGCTTTTCTGCATGTAATATTTGAATGAATAAAAACAAATAAAAAAGCCGAGTCGAATTTCAGGTCTACAGACAATGTAAACCTTACATACATTATGTTTACCTCTAAATCAATTTCTGAGATATTTTAATTGTGAGATTAATAACTGCAATATAACACATATAACTGTCACATGATTTCTATGGCAATTACACTCGGAACCGTCACGTTATTTGTACTTTAGGTACACACGGGACCGTAACGTTGTTCAAATAGAGATTATTTAACTGCTGGGATCGATTATAGAGAAATCCTTCACGAGATGATAGACGAGCGTAAGCGGGTGAGTGGAAAAACAACACACGCCTACCATCGAGTGAAGGATTCCCATATAATCGATCACAACAATTGAATAATCTATTTATTACATTTTTACACCATAATTAGTCGCTTCATTTAGCGTTATCGGCGGATGACGCCGACGTCACCAACACGTTATTGACGTCATGACTCAACGCCACAGTTAGTTATTTTAGCGTTCGGAGTTATTAATATTTAGCGATTATGAATATTCTTTCACTGAATAATCCCAATCTTTCACCCATAGAAATGTAATAAACTTCAATACACATGGGCCGTCACGTTATTTGTACTTTAGGTACACACGTGTACGTAACGTTATTTATACTTCAACTAAACACGGGACCGTCACGTGATTTATACTTCAGTTACACACGGGACCGTCACGTGATTTATATTTCAATTACACACGGGACGATCACGTGATTTATACTACTATTAAACACGGGACCGTCACGTGATCTATACTACAATTACACACGGGACCGTCACGTGATTTATACTTCAATTACACACGGGACGATCACGTGATTTATACTACTATTAAACAGGGGACCGTCACGTGATCTATACTACAATTGCGCGGGGGACCGTCACGTCATTTATATTTCAATTACACACGGGACCGTCACGTTATTTATATTTCAATTACACACGTGACGATCACGTGATTTATACTATTATTAAACACGGGACCGTCACGGGACACACGTGTACACGTTATTTATACTTAAATTAAACACGGGACCGTCACGTGATTTATACTTCAGTTACACACGGGACCGTCACGTGATTTATATTTCAATTACACACGGGACGATCACATGATTTATACTACTATTAAACACGGGACCGTCACGTGATCTATACTACAATTACACACGGGACCGTCATGTGATTAATACTTCAATTACACACGGGACGATCACGTGATTTATACTACTATTAAACAGGGGACCGTCACGTGATCTATACTACAATTATGCGGGGGACCGTCACGTCATTTATATTTCAATTACACACGGGACCGTCACATGATTTCTACTTGAATTACACACGGGACCGTCACGTGATTTCTATTTCAACTACACACGAGACCGTCACTTGATTTATAGGAAACAGAGACACACAGGACTGAAGAAGTATTTTTCAAGAATTGTTGGCGTTAATATTAGTATCTTTATGTATGTAATGGCAGTTTTACTTTAAACAATCATGAACATATTTAGGTAGCGCTGAAATGCAAAATGTAATTAATTATTGTGTTAGTAGTTTTCTTTCCATATAGTCCGCTAATTTAATAAGCATTTTCTTAAAAATTAGTCGACAAAATGCGTTTTGTCTATTTTAGAAATGAATAAATATGCTTTTAAACTATTCAAATTGTGTAGAAAAATTACGGGACGCTGTGAGTTTTTAAACACATCAGTATGTCGTTTGTACTCTTGATCATCTGCGACTACAAACGTCTTGACAGTTTGTGCAGAAACAAATTTGAAACCGAAGAACGTGATCGTAATTATTTTTATGTTTTTATTAAAGTATTTCTGACCATCCGCTTTTAGCTCGTCGATATAACGTTCTAACTTTCAGCATAACTTGGATAGCTGGTGTTTTTGTCTCAGCCAATCAGAAACGATACCAGAATCTCGACAAAATTCTAAGATTTTTTAGAAGAACTTTTCTAGACTTTTGACTTGAAAACAAGCAAGCGTCGCAGATGATCTAGACTATGTCGTGTGTCCCTATTATATACGCCGCGACGGCTCCGTCTGAACACAGGAAATTGCATCCTTTGATTATTACCTTCTACAGTCCATTGGGAGTGTATAGAATCATTGGTAATTACGAATCATTTTCTGTTCAAATTCAGTTTTCTCAGCTCATGTATTTTAGATTATTTTTAATTTGTCCAGGCTTGGATATATATCATATATGCATGCATTTAATCAGCAGTGAAATGAGTTGGTGTTTTTTTCCATGCAAACTATATCACTAGATTAACACAAGGTCGTTATTTATAACGACTCTGGTTAACACTTCTCAGAAAAAAATGATTCGTTACTGACCGAATAATGTGTGCTTTTGAAACAAACAATAAACTGAGATATGCATGGTTGCTGTAATAACACACTTTAGAGACAAAAGTCAAAATGTAATCATCAAATAAGTTAACTTGTTAAAGTTTGGCGCTTCTAAGGATACAATGAAATCATGTAAATATTGCTTCAAAATAACAAAATAAATCACAGTTACAGGACCATAATTTTAGACATTTTTCTATCGTACAACTAAAGGAGTAAATCTAAATCAGAAACTAAATCCACGTTTTCTTTTCATTTTAAATTTAGACGTTTTACTCAAGTGATTTTAAACCCCCTAACCTACTGTATTATTATAATTATTTACAACATAAGATAATAATCAAAAGATACAATTTCCTGTGGTTCAGAAGAACATAAAGATACTGATTATCTGTACATCTGCCGTGTTTAACTTGTATACAACACGAAAACATGTTAAAAATATATTTCAACATCCACGTGTGTCTCTTTAATATAATTATATCGTTTTCATGTTTGGATTTCTTATAAAATAAAAATATATTATGCTTTTGTGTCCGTTCCATTGTATGTACTTCCATTCTTTTTATTATTTATTGATGTACTGTGTACAGTTTATGTTTATTGATGTCCTATACTGTATACAGTTTATGTTTATTGATGTACTGTACTGTTGTGTTTATTGGTGTACTGTATACAGTTTATGTTTATTGATGTATTGTATACAGTTTATGTTTATTGATGTACTGTACTGTATACAGTTTATGTTTATTGATGTATTGTATACAGTTTATGTGTATTGATGTACTGTATATAGTTTGTGTTTATTGATTTACTGTATGCAGTTTGTGTTTATTGATGTTCTGTATACAGTTTGTGTTTGTTGATGTACTGTACAGTATACAATTTATGTTTATTGATGTACTGTATGCAGTTTGTGTGTATTGATGTACTGTATGCAGTTTGTGTTTATTAATGTACTGTATACAGTTTGTGTTTATTGATGTTATGTATGCAGTTTGTGTTTATTGATGCGATTGTCAATTGGGTTGTATTCAGTTTGTGTTTATTGATGTACTGTATACATTTTGTGTTTATTGATGTACTGTATGCAGTTTGTGTTTATTGATGTGATTGTCAATTGGGTTGTATTCAATTTGTATTTATTGATGTACTGTAGAGAGTTTGTGTGTATTGATGTACTGTATGTAGTTTTTGTGTATAGATGTACTGTATACAGTGTATGTATTGATGTGATGTGTGTAGTTTGTGTTTCTTGATGTGATGTATACAGTTTGTTTATCAATGTAATGTTTACACTTGGTGTTTATTGAAGTACTATATACAGTTTGTGTGTATTGATATACTGTATACAGTTTGTGTGTATTGATATACTGTATACAGTTTGTGTTTATTGATGTACTTTACAGTTTATGTGTATTGATGTACTGTATACAGATTGTGTGTATTGATATACTGTATACAGTTTGTGTGTATTGATGTACTGTATGCAGTGTGTGTTTATTGATGTACTGTATGTAGTTTGTGTGTATTGATATACTGTATACAGTTTGTGTTTATTGATGCACTGTGTGTAGTTTGTGTGTATTGATGTAATGTATGTAGTGTGTGTTTATTGATGTACTGTATGTAGTTTGTGTGTATTGATGTACTGTATGTAGTTTGTGTGTATTGATATACTGTATACAATTTGTGTTTATTGATGTAATGTATACAGTTTGTGTTTATTGATGTAATGTATACAGTTTGTGTTTGTTGATGTAATGTATACAGTTTGTGTTTATTGATGTATTGTGTGTATTGATGTACTGTATGCAGTGTGTGTTTATTGATGTACTTTATATAGTTTGTGTTTATTGATGTACTGTGTGTAGTTTGTGGTTATTGATGTACTGTATGTAGTTTGTGTGTATTGATGTACTGTATGTAGTTTGTGTTTATTGATATACTGTATACAGTTTGTGTTTATTGATGTACTGTGTGTAGTTTGTGTGTATTGATGTACTGTATGCAGCGTGTGTTTATTGATGTACTTTTTACAGTTTGTGTTTATTGATGTACTGTATGCAGTTCATGTGTATTGATGTACTGTATACAGTTTGTGTTTATTGATGTTATGTATACAGTGTGTTTATTAATGTACTGTATGCAGTTTATGTGTATTGATGTACTGAATACAGTTTGTGTTTATTGATGTTCTGTATGCAGTTTGTGTTTATTGATGTGATTGTCAATTGGGTTGTATTCAGTTTGTGTTTATTGATGTACTATATACAGTTTGTGTGTATTGATATACTTATACAGTTTGCGTTTATTGATGTTATGTATACAGTTTGTGTTTATTGATGTACTGTATACAGTTTGTGTTTATTGATGTAATGTATACAGTTTGTGGTTATTGATGTACTGTATGCAGTTCATGTGTATTGATGTACTTTATACAGTTTGTGTTTATTGATGTAATGTATACAATTTGTGTTTATTGATGTACTGTATGCAGTTTATGTGTATTGATGTACTGTATACAGTTTGTGTTTATTGATGTAATGTATACATTTTGTGTTTATTGATGTACTATACAGTTTGTGTGTATTGATGTACTGTACGTAGTTTGTATGTGTTGATGTACTGTATGCAGTTTGTGTTTATTGATGTACTGTATGCAGTTTGTGTTTGCCTGTTGATACCAGTGTTGATGCTTTGATTCTACCAATAAAATATGCATGTACATACGTCTTACTGGTGTCTTGATTTCAACAGGGGTAGAGCGTCAGACTCCTGATCGAAAGGTCGTGGTCTAGATCCTCGCCCTGGTCATGTTATTTATCATTGAGAATGATAATTATTCCACATTGATAAATACTGGTTCTACACAGGAAGCCATCGAGAGTGACTAATATAAGTTACAAGAACTTGTTTCGCAATCGATGTAAAAGAAATATATTTAAACTAACTATGGCTAAGCGAGTAATGTAAGGTAGACGTTGACAGTGAATGTTACAAACTAACTATGGCTAAGCGAGTAATGTAAGATAGATGTTGACAGTGAATGTAACAGTTTTAGTTCCTGTATCTATCCCCTTGTAGTTGCCAGGGTAGAATACAACCACAGAGGCAGGACTAGAAGGACCCCTTCATGTTTATTGTGTCATTTTTTACCATGCTAATTCAAGGTCTTCATAATGACACCGCGTATGCAAACGCGGAAACGTGGCTCCGTCGTAAATGGAGTATCTGCTACAGAATGGGCAGCAACTCTGCAGTTCTGCAGGTTAGAAGGTTCTAGGCCAATTCCCCATATTTTATCTTTAAAGCAAATGGAGCGTGAGCCTGTAATGTTCATTCCTGTTAGGTGTTATAATCGTTTAAACACAAACAAGAGAGAAAGTAACAGACTCGGTTGTATCAAGTCTGTTCATGAGAGGTAATATAAGGTGCAACACCACTCACGTCCTCTAGCACGCCACATAGGTTGGGCTTGATGATCCCAAAGGACGAGTAAGTAATAACACTACTGACTTGTAGTCGGGGCGACTTTTTCCAGCCATCAAACAGCACTAAACAATCGGCTGTGTGAATGGCAATACATACTGGAAAGAAGATCCCTGATATAGGGTGTGATATGACAATACCCATTTATTATTCTCTGTAAAATCATTTATTATTCTCTGTGTAAAATCATTTATTATTCTCTGTAAAATCATTTATTATTCTCTGTAAAATACCCATTCATTATTCTCTGTTTCCAATTTGTATTATCTCTGCATCGATTACATATAACTTTAATAAACTAATAGTTATTTTATACCTGGTATCACATACACCGACCATCTGGCCGAACACGTTGTCTCGTGCAGCACGCTTTTCATGATATTTATTGCGTTAAGATTCGTCATGTGTCGTCTGTCGTCCTGGATTTAAACAAGTGCGAAATGTCATGTTTATTTTATTTATTTACTCAGCTGGATGTTTACTTTTCATATAAATAGTGGATTTTAATTAGAATTTAAATTCACATATTCAACCTGATAAGGTAAGTTTATTGTTTCATATTTCTGAAAAGTTTGGCCGTTATTTTACAAATGCATTTATTTTTACGCATCAGTGGATTCTTTCTTTATAGTGATACAGCACACAATGAATGCGTTCAGGGTTCTCCCATTGGCAACCAGCATGGGTTACCAACGGTCACCGATGGCACTTTTACCCGATACGGTTACCATTGGGTACCGGATAGGTTATCATTGGGTACCGGATACGGTTACCATTGGGTACCGGATAGGTTACCATTGGGTACCGGATAGGTTATCATTGGGTACCGATTTTACAACTGGTAACCAATAAACTCTGAGTGTGAGCGGATATGGGAAGTATACTGAACAAAAAAAAAAGAAACTTCCGCTGATGTTGACGCTGATGTTGACGCTGATCGTCTAGACAGGAAAACAGGAAACAACTCATGATGTTTTAAGAATAATTAGGAGTTAGCCCTCTTTTTTGTTAAAACATGCATTTTGGCCACAAAAGAAAATTAAATCTTAGAAAATTACCGAAATTTGTCCAACACCATATTCTCTATGTTCCTTACCAAAACAAATCACAGATTGTGTAGATGGCAGATATTGGTTATCAACAATCATCGATTTTCCTCCCTTAAACATTTCCATATCATCCATAAAAGAGTATTGCTTGGCAAATTTGAAACTGTTTAATGGGATATTTAGTATTCACTTAAGTGTACTTACAACCATCAAACATTGTTTTTGTCTCGCCCAATATGGTTAATTTATTTCTGATTACACTCTTCATGGTCAAGCACTTGAGTGTCTATCCACAGCAAAATATCTTGGGGTTACCATAACAAATGATCTAGACTGGGGAACTCACATTCATAACATATCTAGTAAGGCAACTAAGACCCTTGGTTTTCTTAGACGTAACTTGGCACTAGCTCCAAAAGAAACAAACGTAGTTGCCTATAAAACATTGGTACAGCCCCAGCTGGAATACGCGTCACCCATATGGAACCCGTATCAACAAAATAATATATATGAGATTGAAAAAGTTCAACGTACTGCTGCTAGATGGTCGTGTAGACGCCGGCACAATACAAATCATGTTGAAGAAATGGTAACAGAACTAGGATGGTCAACTTTAAAAACCCGTCGTACTCTAGCTAGTTTGGCCCTTTTCTATAAAATACACACTGGTCAAGTCTCCATTAATAAGCAAAACTCTATTTCCCCTGTTATCACATTACGTCAAACAAGGTCAACCCATCCCTTCCAGTATACCAGGACCCATGTCAACGCAGATGCATTCAAATTTTCCTTTTTCCCGAGAACTGTTCCACTGTGGAACAGTCTCCCCCTATCTACAGTTTCCTTTGATTCTGTAGAAGGGTTTAAATCTCGGATCACAGGGCCTACATTTTTCATCTGATCTTTACCAAACTTTTTTTTTTGTTGAATTATTTGTTGATTTATTGATTGATTTCTTTTTTAATATTTATTTTAAATTTTTAATATATATATATTTTTAATATTTTTAATTTATTTTTTTATTTCATTTTTTTTTTAATTGCTTGTTTTTTTAATATTCTTTTTTGTGTGTTAACGCTTTGTTAGCAGGAAGCATTGCTTCGATTTCTAGTTGTGCCTACTGCGTTGCGTTTTTTCCAGTTCGTTGATTTTTGATGGAGTTACGGCCCCTTGACATTTTTACTAAATTAAATTTCTTGTCGGCGCTACTCCTCCTAAACGCCTTGTTGGATTTCGACGAAACTTGGCAGAAAGCATCGATAAGATGTCTAGTTGTGCATATCGCGCTTTTGTTTCAGTTCGCTGATTTATGACGGAGTTATGGCCCTTTGACATTTTTACTTTAAAATTTTTAGTCGGCGCTACTCCACCTAAATGGCTTGTTGGATTTCTACAAAATGTGGCAGGAAGCCTCAGTATGATGTATAGCTGTGCAAAGCGCGGTATATCAATGAAATCTTGGACAAGTTCGAAAACCAGCTATATCTTGTTAGTAACGACAGAGTTATGGCCCTTGATTTGTTGAATAAAAGCTATATTGTATTTTCCTTTGTTAAATCTGTAGTTATTTAATTTTTTATCTGATCTTTACCATATGTGTTTAGAATGTTAATATACTGGGTCATATGTATTGTTGGCATTGGTGGACATCACTGAACGACAAAAATTACCAAGGTCAAGGTCATATTTTGCGTTATTTTCCACGAACTTAACCTTGGTTAGGTAACTTAACCTCAGTTAACTTTATGTGATTGGCTCACTTTATGTCTTTGATACTTGGTCATATGTATTGTTGGCATTGGTGGACATCGCTGGACAACAAAAACTACCAAGGTCAAGTTCATATTTTGCGTTATTTTCCCAAAACTTAACCGTAGTTAGGTAACTTAACCTTGGTAAGGTATCTTAACCTCAGTTAACTTTATGTGATTGCCTCACTTTCTGTCTTTGATACTTGGACATATGTATTGTTGGCATTGATGGACATTGCTGAACGACAACAAATACCAAGGGGAAGGTCATATTTTGCGTTATTTTCCCGAAACTACGCCTTAGTTAAACAACTTAACCTCAGTAACTTAACTTCTTATAATTACCTCGCTTTTATTGTCTAGCTAGTGGGTAGCAGTAAGAGCAGTCACGTTTCCGGCGGCGGCGACGGCGGCCACATTTTAAATCAATGTATCTCAACAATCGCGAGTCGATTTTTTCTGAAACTTTGTCAGATGCTTCATTGGGTCAAGGGACTTCAAGTAATGCCAAAATTATCAAGGTCAATGTCATATTTTGCGCTATATTCCTAAATTTTTACTTGGTAACTTCAACCTCAGTTAACTGTATGTGATTATATTTTCTGTGTTTAATACTTGGTCAAATGTATTGATGGCATTGGTGGATATCACTGAACGATAAAAAATACCAAGGTCAATGTCATAGTTTGTTTATTTTCCCCAAACTTAATCTTCGTTAGGTAACTTAGCCTCAGTTAACTTTATGTGATTGCCTTACTGTATGTCTGATATTAGGTCATATGTATGGTTGGCATTGGTGGACATTGCTGTCGACAAAAAATACCAAGGTCAAGGTCACGTTTTGCGTTCTTTACCCTAAACATCAGTTTAGTTATGTAAGTTAACCCCAGTTAACTTTTTCTGATAACTTTCTTTTCTTTGTTTGATACTTGATCATATGTATTGTTGGTATTAGCGGACATCACTGAATGACGAAAATTACCCAAACCTAACCAAAAACTTAACCTTGGTTAGGTAACTTAACCTCAGTTAACTGTATGTGATTGTCTCACTTTATGTCTTTGATACTTGATCATATGTATTGTTATACAAAGAACAGTTTATACCAAACGAAGTTTCGTGGGGTATACTGGTTTCACCATGTCCGTCTGTCTGTCGGTAGACGCAACATTGTCCGCTCAAAAACTCCTCTCCCCCTGAAGCAAATCACATAAAACTTCATGCGTGGACTGCCTATGGTGAGAGACTTATTGATTTTGAGGTCATTAGGTCAAAGGTCAAGGTCACCATTACCTGATAATGAAAAACCTTGTCCACTCCCACCGAAGCAAATCTCATGAAACTTCATAGGTGAACTGCCTGTGGTCAGAGGATGACCCCTATTAATTTTAGCAAATCTCATGAAACTTCAAAGTTGAACTGCCTGCGGTAAGAGGACGACTCCTATTGATTCTGAGGTTAGTTGGTCAAAGGTCAGGGTCACTGAGACCCGATAATGAAAAATAGTATCTACACCATAACTTCTCACTTCCTAAGGCAAATCTCATGAAACTTCACAGATGAATTGATTGTGGTTAGAGAATAGCCTCTGTTGATTTTGAGGTCAGTAGGTCAAAGGTCAAGGTCACCAGCACCCGATCACGAAAAACCTTGTCCGCTCCATAACTCCTTTCACCCTGAGGAAAATCTCCTGAAACTTCACATGTAAGCTGTATGTGGTAAGTGGACAACGCCTATTAATTTTGAGGTCAGTAGGTCAAAGGTCAAGGTCACTGGGACCCGATAATGAAAAACATTGTCCGTTCCATAACTCATGTCCTCCTAAAGCAAATCTCATGAAACTTTAAAGGTGAACTGCCTGTAGTGAGTGGACGACTCCTCTTGATTTTGAGGTCAGTAGATTAAAGGTCAAGGTCACAGGGACCCGATAATGATAATGAAAAACCTTGTCCGCTCCATAACTCCTCTCCCCCTGAAGCAACTCTCATACAATTTCGTACGTAAACTGCCTGTGGTGAGAGGACGACCACTTCTGATTTTGATTCAGTGGGTAAAGGTCAGGGTCACCGGCATCCGATAATGTAAACATTGTCTGCCCCATAACTCTTCTGCCCCTAAAGCAAAGTTCATGCAACTTCATAGGCGAACTGCCTGTGATTAGAGGTCACCGGGACCAGATAATGAAAAAATTGTCCGCTCCATAACTCCTCTCCCCATGAAGCACATCTCATGAAATTTAATAGGTGGACTGCCAGATGGCCCCTATTGGTTTTGAGGTCAGTATGTCAAAGATCAAGGCCTCCATTTAACTGATCATGAAAATCCCATTCCATTCAATCTTTACTCAAACAGTAGGGTTCGGAATGCGGAGGACTGGTAGTGGGGTATATGTGTCGCCTTTAAAGGCGGCAGCTCTAGATGGCATTGGTTGACATCGCTGGATGACAAAAAATACCAAGGTCAAGGTCATATTTTGGTTTATTTCCCACAAACTTAACCTTAGTTAGATAACAACCTTGGTTAGGTAACTTAGCCTCAGTTAACTTTATGATTGCCTGACTTTATGTCTTTGATACTTGGTCATATGTATTGTTGACATTGGTGGACATCCTTGAACGACAGAAAATGCCAAGGTCAAGGTCATACTTTGCATTATTTTCCCAAAACTACACCCTGGTTAAACCTCTTAATCTCAGTAACTATTACTTGGCGTTTATTTGTTTGATACTTGCTCATATCAAGTGTATTTGGTGGATATCATTTAAGCCCAAATTTAATAATATATGCAATTTGCCGCGGTGGGACACCCTCAGACCGAGGTCTTGTTTGTTTAATACGTGGTCATATGAAGTGTTGTCTTTGGTGAACATTAATAAAGCAAAAACATAATTAAATACTGGTCTTGTATTAAAACGCTGTTTAAGCTTCACGCCCTCAAAAACTGACCTATGAAAAATACCAGCAAAAAAGTCGGAAGTTTCTTTTTTGTTCAGTATATATCGTTCCCAACGATAGCGCAAGGTTACCATTGGCTACCGATGTATTAGCAAAATGGCAAGGCATGGGACTTTAGACAAGTATGCTAACCACTCGGCCACCGCAAATCTTACAAAAGTACATAAGTATTAAGCACATACAAACATCTAGGATAATTTTTTAAATACTTCGTCACGCGATTGCAAGGCTACTGCAATTTGGATAAAGTGGTAGGGAGACCACCACCAACAACAACAACAACAACAACAACAACAACAAAATGGATTAATAAATGCTGAAAAGGGGATCCCTTGGAAGCAACAAACACAAACAAGAGATAAAAGTAGCAGACTCGGTTTTATGAGAGGTAATGTCGAGTGCAACACCTCTCACGCCTCCTAGCACCGGCTTAAGCGATATTCTACTTTAAAGCCACAAAGATCGGTCTTGATGATCCCAAAGGATCAGTAAATAATAACACTACTGATTTATAGTCGGGGCGACTTTATACGGCCGCCACACAGCACTAAACAAACGCTCTAACTGAAGCCAGTAATTGGCGACGGAATTATGCAGCCCTACCGAACGAAATGTAGAGCCATATTTGATGTTTGATTTCGATCGTATTGACACGTATTAACCAATAACGAGCCGTCTTCCAAAACTAAAAGTAGCAAAATTTGGCTATATAGATATATACCTCACTAAGAATGAATACAACGAAATAAGGAATATTTCGACTTTTTGTTCTTTGATCACAGAACGTTATTAGCCTCACTATTTGGGTCGAAGCGATCCTAGATAAGCCTTGTAAAGTAGATATATAATATGCAATAAGTCAATTTTTTGATGTTTGAAGACAATGTTAAATATTTATACATAATACATGGGGAGTGGATATTGTTTTATATACAAATGTATTATAGAATGTGTGTCAAATTCTTTCTAATCAATATTTCGCAAAACCCAGATTTTCCTGCCAAATGTTAGGGTTAATTTCAATTTTGTCAAAAACGTCCACTTGTATTTATTTTTAGCTCTACTGGCCAAGAACTAGCAGAGCTTATAGGATGGCGAGTTGTCCGTCGTCCGTCCGTCGTTCGTCCGTCCGTCGTTAACTTTTGTCTCGTTAAGACGTTAGGGCCTTCATTTTTCATCCGATCATTACCAAACTTTACCGGATTGTTAATCGGACAATTTCGAAAAACAGCCAGATCGGACTTGTAACAACGGAGTTATAGCCATTTATTTAGTTAAAAATCCTATATTTTGCCTCGTTATGACGATAGGGCCTTCCTTCCTTTTTCATCCGATCTTTACCAAACTTTACCAGATTTTAATATCAATAAAATCTCGGATAAGTTCGAAACCCAGGCAGATTGGACCAGTAACAGCGGAGTTATGGTCCTTGATTTTATTACAAATGCTATATGTTGCCTCGTTAATACGATAGGGCCTTCCTTCTTCATCTCATCTTCTCCAAACTTTACCAGATATGTTGCCTTTTTTATATTGTTTATTATTATTATTCTATTTTTGGTTTATTTTTTTTCTGATATTTCTTTTTTGTTTAAATTTGTGTTGATTTTTTTTTGTATTTGATTTATTTGTTTCATTTTTTTTTTTTTTTTCTCCATTTTTTTTATTTCATTTTTTTTTTTTTTTTTTAGGTTAACGCCGTGTTGGATTTGACTTAGCAGGAAGCGTTGCTGTGATTTCTAGTCCTGCCTACTGCATTTTTTTTCTGGTTCGCTGATTTTTGATGGAGTTGTGGCTCCTTGATATTTTTACTTTAAATTTCTTGTCGGCGCTACTCCTCCAAAATGCCGTGTTGGATTTCTATGAAACTTGGCAGGAAGCATCGGTAAAATGTCTAGTTGTGCACATCATGCTTTTGTTCCAGTTTGCTGATTTTTGACGGAGTTATGGCCCTTTGACATTTTTTACTTTAAATTTCTTGTCGGTGCTACTCCTCCTAAACGGCTTGTTGGATTTCTACGAAATGTGGCAGGAAGCCTCAGTATGATGTCTAGTTGTGCAAAGCGCGGTATATCAACAAAATCTTGGACAAGTTGGAAAACCAGCTAGATATTGTTAGTAATGACAGAGCTATGGCCCTTGATTTGTTGGAAAATGCTATATTGTATTTTCCTTTGTTAAATCTGTAGTTACTTCATTTTTTATCTAATCTTTACCATATGTGTTTAGAATGTTAATATAACGCCCCCACCCCCACTCCCTCCCACCACTCCCACCTATTTTTATGCAATTTCATTCATAGAAGAAAGTGGGGGAAATTAAAAAATACGCATGCCAGACTAGACACAGCAGACTTAGCCCTAGCCATAAGATTTTTGCAATGTTTTAAATGAAATTCAGATGGGAATTTTATGTCGACAACCCTTGATATAGAGCCGTTTAAACCAGTAGAGCTTCCACAGGCCCCCTTTGGGCCTCTTGTTTAGTTCTACTAGCCAAAGGCCAGTAGGGCTTATGCCATTGTCTTTTGTCCGTCGTCCCGTTAACTTGTTGATGTCAACAATCTAGCACCTTCGTTTTTCATCCGATCTTTACGAAACGAGTTTGAAAACCTGCCAGATAGGACCAGTAACGCTAAAGTTATTTGTACGACTGCAGAACCAATGCTGCTGTATTAGCCGCGGGAGGTGCGCTTAATCTGTGGACCACAACGTTCATTTGTCTATCTTTCAGAAATGAAGAGAGCCATGTATGTAAGCTACCTCCGTACGCCTCTAGCTTGTGAAGGAGTTTGTTGTGAGGGACCGTATCGAATGCCTTCGAAAATTCTAATATAGCGATGTCCATCTGGGTTTTCGTGTCTCACGATTTCAATAGATCGTTCATAGTAACGAGTAATTGGGTCTCGGTCGAATAACCAGAGCGGAAGCTATGATTTAAAGACGTTAATACTCCATGTTGTGCAGGTGTTTTAGTATGTGACTACATATATGTTGCAGGATCTTTGCAGGATACAGTAGTTAATGAGATTAGGCGATAATTTTCACCTAAATGCCTGTCCCATTTTTTAGCTCGACTATTCGAAGAATAAGAGAGCTTATGTAATCACCCCGGGGTGGGCGTCGGCGTCAAGGTTTGCGTGTAAGCTGTGTAAGCTGTGTTTACAAGTCTATGTCTCTTACATATCTTATCCCAGCACAACCGAATTTGTCCATGAGCTTCCTTATAGCATTATCTTAAGGGTTGCTTTAGTAATTTTGTTTCTGTAATCCCTGGGCTCCCATGGAACCCAAGTTCTGAAGCCCTCAAAATGTGTCTATTTCACATAACATTTTGCGAGTAAGCTGTGTTTACAGGGTATATCTCCTACATTTCTTGTCCTAGCTCAGCTAAATTTGGGAATTGGTTTCCTTATTGTATGTTGTAAACGGTAGCGTAAGCAATTTTTCTGGGCTCCCATGCAACTCAAAATGTGATGGCCCATAAAATGTGCGATAAAGGCAGATCAAGGTTTGCGTGTAAGCTGTTGTATATATCTATAATTTTGGTTGGGATTTTTATAGCATAATGTACTTATTTTTACTTCACCTATATTGGGGCATTGGCTCCCCGCTCCACCCTCCCCCCACACCACCCCCCCCCCCCACCCCTCCACATCCCTGCCCCAATTCCCTACCTTTTTACTTTTTTTTTTTACATATTTCCGTGTTGTTGTGGTCAATTCTTACTTGCACCCCAACCCCCACCACACGTCACCCCCTCCCCCCACCCCGCCTTACCCCCCTCCCCCACACACCCCGCCTTCATCCACCCACTCGAAACGCATGTTGTTGTTTTTTATTTGTTTTACATGTTTCTGTGTTATTTTCGGTCAGTTCTTTCACATATTGCTATGTTGTCCCCGCCCCCCCCCCCCCCCACCCCGCCCCCACAACCCCTCCCACACCCTCTCCCCTACCCGCCTCCCAACCTCCCACCCCCACTCAAAACGTTTCTTACATGCTATGTTCACCCACCCCACCCCGCCTTTCCCCTCCACACCCCCACGCCTTCCCTTACCCACCTGAAACGCATTATTTTGTTTTTTGGTGTGTTATTTTTGGTCAATTCTTATACATATAGCTATTTTGCCCTCCCTGTAGCCTCCCCACTCACACACACATCACACACGAAACACTTTTGTTTTACATATTTCTGTGTTGTTTTGGTCAATTCTTACACATATAGCTATGTTGCCCCACCCCACACCCCACTCTCGAAACTTTTTTTTACATATCTATGTGTTGTTTGGTCTTATCAGTTGATCAATATGTTTCGACCCCAACCAACCCACCACCCCACCATCACCACCATCCGAATGTGTTGTTTGTTTCTGTTTGTTTTTGCATATATCTGTGTTGTTGTTTTTTATCAGTGTATCAATATGTTTCATCCCCCATCACCCCAACCCCCTCCCCACACCCCCACCAAACCATCCCATCACCTGTTTTCTTCTTTTTTTACATATGTCTGTGTTGTTTTGTTTTATCAAATATATACCTATATCAATGATGAAACCCTGCCCCCACCCCCCATTTGTTATGGGCTCTCCTCACATGGAGGACAGAGGGAGGGGAATTGTTTTCATTTTATCTTCCATTATTTGGATATTAAAATTAATTTGACCGCAATCATTTACATATGAAACCATTTAAATTCAGATACACAGATGAAATATCAATACAAAAATGAAATTAGGCCACAATAAAAATTGCCAGATATCCCCTCCCTCCCCGAGTTGCCTTTCGGCCACAACTTTCTTTAAAATGACAGCAATTTTGGATTAAAACTGACAAAAAATAAAAAATAAATTTTCGCACCCTGCCCCAAATTTTACTATAATTTGTATGAGATTCTAACAATCATTTTATATCGGCCCGACTTTCTATACCCGCCCCTCAATCCCATCCCACATTGTTTTAGCCTTGTTTTCTGATGGTATATACTGGCTATATTATTCATTATTCTCTGAAAAATCGAATAGTCGAGCTGCGCTGTGTGTATGTGTATGTGTGTGTATGTGTTTCTAAGGATTATAGTCCGTCCGCCTACTACAGTCGTCCTACCCGACGATTATAGGCACAATGGAGTCTGGACTTTTCTCCGACAGCTCTTGTTAAATAATTTAACTTAGTGATGTTGGCATTTCTCCAATCGGAACGTAAAGTTCCGGTATCCAATGATAATTGAAAATAAACCGTCTGTCCATGAGAGAGTTCTTCAGCACATGTTTTAAGAACAATATTTGTAATGTCTTCTGGAACCATGGCTTTGGGTGTAGTTATGTTCCTTAACTTTTTGATTCTATATTTATACATAGTTATGTTCGGCGTAGTTGGTATGTTATTATGCTTTTTGATATTTGAGAGTTCAGAGTCTGTAGTCTGTGTTAATACGGAATTGAACTGGTTTATTGAAATATACGCCTTGCCTTTGGCGGCCGTTATTAAATTACCATATAACTGTAATTGTGCTGTTCCAATATTATCTTGCTTCTTAACTTTTATATAGCTCCAAAATGGATTGGAATTATTTTCAAGTCCGTCTTGAATAACTTTGTTCATGTGAGTCCATTCTGCTTTCCTAAGTTTCTTTTTTACTTCTTTTGAGACGTGCCTATATTTCTCACAGTTACCACTGGATTTGCCCTTGAATAACGAAAATTGCTATATTTTGTCTTGTCAACACTCTAGCTCCTCCATTTTGCATCCTACCTTTATCAAACATTGCCAGATTGGTAATATCAATGAAAGCTCGGACGAGTTCCAAAATCAGCCAATCAGACTAGTAACAGCGGAGTATAGGCCCTTGATTTACTTAAAAATGTTTTATTTTGCCCCGTTAAGACGGTAGTGCCTTCATTTTTCATCCGATCGTTTTCAAACTTTACCAGATTGTCGATATTAATGAAAGCTGAGAAGAGTTCGAAAACTACCCTGTTCGGCCCAGAAACACCAAATGTATGGCCCTTTATTTAGTTAAAATTGTAATACGATAGGGCCTTCGTTTTTCATCCGAACTTTACCAATCCCTACCAGATTGTTGACATTTCAAAAACCATCCAGATTGAACCCTTTACACCGGAGGTTATGGTCATTGATCAATATGCTATAATTTTGCCTCGTTAACACAAATTTTGAAAACCAGCAAGTTCGGACTAGTAACACCAGAGTTATGGCCCTTCATTTAGTTAAAGACGATATGGCCTTCATTGTTCTTCCGATCTGTATCAAACTTAACCAGATTGTTACTACCAATGAAAGCTTGGACAAGTCCGAAAACCAACCAAATCGGATTAGTTACACCGGAATTATGGCCCTTGATTTAGTTAAAAATGTTGTATGTTGCCACGTTATGACCGGATTCCAATGAAACTTTGCAGGGATGATCAGTACCAAGCCTAGTTATACATGTCGTCACTGTGTTTCGGTGGATGCATTTGGCGGAGTTATGACCTTAAAGCTTTTAATACACAATGGCCTTAAAGCTTTTAATACACAAACTGTCTAATCTAGTTCTCCTGAACCCCTGGCCGGAATTAAACGAAACATTTTTAGGGATGATCAGTCCCAGATCTAGTTGTGCATATCATCGCTGTGTTCCGGATGATATATTTTTGGCGGAGTTATAGGGCTTTAAATGTTTTTGATAAATCAACCTTTTCCGGGCTAGTTCTCCCGAACACCTTGTCGGATTTCAACGAAACCTGACAAGGATGATTAGTAGCAAGCCTAGTTGCGCCTGTCATCACCGTATTCTGGTTGAATGATTTTTTTCAGAGTTATGGCCCTTTAAAGGTTTTAAGACACAAACTTTGCCCAGAATAGTCTCTTCTTACCGGATTTCAACGAATTTTGGAAGGGATGATGAGTACCAAACCTAATTGCGCCCGTCATTGCCGTGTTCTGGTTTAGTCTCCCCAAGAGCAAAATCGACCAAGTAGAATATTTGCATTTTATCTGCGACGTCTTTTGTGTCTAGTTATTTAAATTACACAATATATTTGATCGAATAGGCTTGATTGTAATAATTTAAATATAATTCTTTTCAATCGATTGCGAAGCAAGTTCTTTTAACTTATATTAATCACCCTCAATGGCTTCCTGGGTAGAACTAGTACTGAGCAATGTGAATTCATTGTCTTGTTCAAGGATAAATAGCATGGCCACGGCGAGGATCGAACCTACGACATCTCGATCTGAAGTCCGACACTATACCTCTGAACCACGCACTCCACAATTGGAATTGGATTTACGGCGCACCAACACAAGGTTAGATGGCGTTAACAGGAATAAACATTTGAGTACACTGAGATAAAACACGCAGAATGTGCCTAGAACCTTCTCACCTACAGAATTGCAGAGTTGCTACAAAGTCTGTTGTAAACACTCCATTTTCATTATATCCTCGATCATTGTTTTCTGCCACCACTGAAGAAGCACCTGAAACAATACAGGGATGATGAAGAAGACCTTTAATTAACATGACAAAAAATGATAAATGAACATGAATTCGTAGGGGGGTGATGGAGTGGGGATTTTACCCCTTTGCCTGGAGAGGCAGTGACCATATTCTTGACCCGGAACTACACGGGGCAATATCACGTTATCACGTACTTAGATAAATACATAAAAACATAAATAAACATTCCAGCTGTCTTGCTTCTCAAAATGGCACGTGAATGCATCACTTTACACCATTAAAATTGCTTTACACGTTCATACAATGACAGAATAGGCAATTCGTGTCTATGCCAAACATTACATTTGTTCAAAGCAATACGCTTGTTTAATATAGGAGGGGTAATTCTGATACTTCGTTTGGATCATAATAAAATAACTTTTTTTTTTGAAAAGCACATCCTTAGCTACCATTTTAGAATATCTTCAGACAATTATATCAATGTTCATATGTTTAATCCACTAATATGTCCCAAAAAGGTCGTGCTAAACTTTTTTTGTTCAGTATATATTTACATATAACTATTTACGTGCACCATGGCATTTGGTCATAAACACAGCACAACAATGCATGTGTACCCTTCATCATGATATGTGACGGTATAAAGTTAAATTAAAAGTACATTTATATCTTGTTTAAAACAATAAATCCGTGGATTCACATGTCTCGCCTAACGGGGGCTGGACTTAAAAATAAAAAGGTCAGTGATGCTTAAATGAAAGTTTGTAAACATTTTAGTAACTAATAACAATCATGTTTGCCGTTTGCTGAAATGACTTTTAAGTGCATTCGTTTAAATACAAAATGCACGTTGCCATGTACCACCCAAGATACAACTATAAGCAAAGTTTGAAAGGTCTACTGCATATAGTTTGTGAAAAAGTGACCTAAATGCAAAAGTTGAATCTAAAAATTAGTAAGTTATCTGCCCTTTGCTTGGAGGGTCAAGGTCACTTCCACATTTGCTTCGTCACGTTGCGATGTACCACCCATGATACAACTATAAACAAAGTTTGAAAGGTCTAGTGCATACAGTTTGTGAAAAAGTGACCTAAACGCAAAAGTTGAAACTAAAAATTAGTAAGTTATCTGCCCTTTTCTTGGAGGGTCAAGGTCACTTCCACATTTGCCATTTCACGTTGCGATGTACCACCCATGATACAACTATAAGCAAAGTTTGAAAGGTCTAGTGCATACAGTTTGTGAGAAAATGACCAAAACGCAAAACTTGAATGATGACGACGCCGCCGCCGCCGGAAAAGCAACACGTATGTCTCTTTTTTTCTTCGAAAAGGTGAGACAAAAATGTGTGTTGAGTAAATACGGTTTGTACTTATAAATTGTTTGCCTTTATAGATTTCATAAGCAATTCCGTGTATTAATGGTTCGATTTAAAGAAACACACGGCAGTTGAAGTCTTGATCAGGAATGAAGATTTAATCCAGCATTATTTTGACTTTAAATCTGCTTGCATATATTTTAATACAGTTTTGAGTTTTCAACTTTCCTTCGTTATTCTACCACTGGTTTGAATATATTTGTGAAATTTAATCAACAATTAGTTATATGCAAAAACTGTTTGCTTTATGTTATTCTTATAATTAATATTAATGATTAAACAAATACATTTTATGTAGAAAACCTGAAGGGACGACGCGTGTTTTATATAAATCAAGATTGCCAGTGTCCCTTTAAAAAGTAGAATTTCCGTCAGAAGAATCTGGAGTTTGACCAAGTCAATCGCGTGAAATACAATATTATGCATTTTAGAAAATGGGACCACGTGACACGCATTTTGGGTATAAAGTATAACAGCATCTATAAATATAAATGTAAATGGATATCATATTTTATTTTATAAAAATTAAATATCGTAATTGATACAGAAACGATATCAGTCATTGTTGACCAACTTCCAGTACTTCTCTTTTGAACTTCCGGTGGTTATATATGGTGTTGTGTTAATACAGAGCTATTTTTAAACGTGTTTAAAGAGTCATATACTACATTGGCCTTTGTTTGGCCACTGGCCGTTCCTTGTAATTGTTGTTTGTTTCTGTGCATGTTTTTGGTTGACCTTGGTCCTTGAATGCTACATTTTCTGTTTGACATGTATATATACCTTTTTAGTTGTATCTACATTACGCTATACTTGAAGCACAAATTACACTCGTCAGGGACTCGGATTTGACGAGCTCTCCTGGATTTTTTTTTTTTTTTTTTTTTTTTGTCAAATAATGAGGTCCATTCAATATCTTTACACAAAACCCTGTCAAGTATTTTATTTATCCCCTTTTCACTTATAGTGTTTAGTTAAAATGTTGAATACGCAATCCGGCGTTCGCACCACTGTTGGTGCTTCACTTGCTCTAAATAGTTTTACTTTAAACTAACCCTAATACTTACTATGACTCATGCCAAAAAGACGTTTTCGAGCTATACCACACTTTTACATTTCATATTTATGAAAACATGATAAAGAAGCCAGCTGCCTTCTGTTCTAGATGCTTAACTGGTATACGTGATCAGCTTGAGCAAACAACTTTAATTTTACTTTAACAATCAACTATTATGTCATGTTTACTGAGAAAATGAATGAGTATGCTATTTGCTTTTTATTTTAAAGCGATTCTCATATTTTAAACTGTTTACCGAATAATGGCACGTACCTATTTAAGCTAATGTGAAAATACACTGAATTTAGTTTCCGGGTTTGTTAGTGTTTGATATCGTAATATCTTCCCCGTATCCCATTTAAAAACAGCAGGTAAATCTAATTTATTTTCGTTTTGAGTTAAATTATTTGAAGATTGTATACGGATCGTAAAGTGTTTTATATTAAGAAAGAATGTAAGTATTGTATAATTTAACCTCTTCTTTTATTTTTGGCGAACTTTTTTTGTACACCATGGATGTTTAGAACTCATCTAGATGTATTGGTGTATGCATGTGTGGCTAGTATTGTATTAGAAAATTAAAAACTGTCCAACCAACTTAGAGAACTGAAAAAAAATATATTAGTATTATGTTTGCTATTACATTTGGGCAATAACATATACATATCGGGGGTGGGAGCGGGGTTAAGGTTCTGTTAGACTTTGGAAATGCGTTAGTGTGTTTATCAAAAATAATGCACTGGGAACTTCATACTTCAGTGGTTGTGTGCATTTTGCAATACTATAATGAGCTTTGTATTAAATAATGGTCACTGTTCTGGTTACTGTTTCTTTACAAAGTGGTGTACGACACGGTGACCCCTTATCGCCATATCTGTTTAAGAAAATTATATCATTCAATAGCCAAATGGTCATTTTTATTGTTTTTGATGACGACACTGACAAATACTTACTCTACTTTAAAAACTGTAGATACATTTTCGCCATATTCCGGACCTTATAATATAGTGATAGCTTTATGTTCAAACTCAGATGTCCGATAATATTTAGTCAGGCGTTCTAGTTTTCAACTACAACACTATTGTTTCTGATCTTGATTGTCATTATTTTAGAAAATAATACAAACCTACCGGGTCATATAATCACGGGAATACCCATGCAGCTTATTGCCAAAGGTCTCAACTATCTTCTTCCACCTGATGTTGATTATTATGCCTGTCGTAATGAAACAATGGACTCATTAGTAGATTGCTATACAAAGTGGTGTAAACGCGAAATCGGAGATAAAAATGCACTATTAAAATGCTCGGATGTGAAATCATAGAATTGCGTATACAAGTTTACGAGTGAAATTCCTTTTTGCTTCAAAGGCCGTCTTCTTAACATGTGCGTCATATTAAAGAAGGTACCGCCAGTGTTTTGGTATTCCTATGGGTATTTACTGTGCACCACTAGTAGCATTTTTGTTTATTACTGTTAAAACAGAGATGTTATGTTGAGTATGTCACCTGCTAGCCAGGAAGACATTATTGATACATTTAATAATACACTTCCGTATCTAGATGACATATACTTAATAAACTAATGGTCATTAATATTTATCCACAAGGCTCACGTTGAATACTAGCAGCATTACTCGATCTTCATCTCTTGATGTCAACTGATTACATATATACACAAAGCTATGATAAGATAAGTTACTGCTTTTTGCCATCGTTAACATCGTGAAGTACGGTAAGGTGAAGATGTACCAACTGAGGTTTATACACTCTGTACACTTAAAAACGCAACACTTGTTATCTTGAATTTCGGGATGCTAAAGGTGTTAAAGTTAAATGCATTTTAACTGAAAGAAATAGAGCAAATATTATCCAACATTTTAATGTTTTTGGTGCTATATTACAAGTTGACCTGACCGTGCCCTCATTCCTAAGAATTGTATTGTAAGAAAACTGCGTAGTTTCTTAAATGAAAAAAGGGCAATGCCAGGGACCTTCCTTTTTTAATCTTCTATCACCCACACCCCCAAACACCAGTAACAAATATATTGTATATTCCCTTTCTCATCAACCCATAATCACGTCTAGTGAAGGAATGACCTAAAGTGGCTTGATGCTTTGCTTATCTTATTCGGGGCCCAGCAAGAGAACTTGTAATAGTGCTATATTACAAGTAAGTTCCCTGACCGTGCCCTCATTTATAAGTATTGGATTATAAGACAACTGTGTATGCTTTCTTTACTTTGACAATTAATGCTGTCATAACCATGACAACCAAACCCTTCTTATACTCTTTTCTTCATCCAATACTCATCAGTAGTAATTATTAATATACACTTATCACTAACGCTCGAAAATTACATATAATAAAGAAATAAACTGAAAGCTATCAGTTTATAATGATTTAATATATTGCTCCAAATTTTCCCTTAACTCCAGAAATACAAATACAAATATTGAAATGTAATGCTAGCCAACATTTAAGAATAAACTCTAGCTCATATGTTTAATATGACCCGGTCAATATCAATATGAACTGAAACAACCCCACATTTGGAATCAGGTATGACCCTTAATAATCTGTCGCTATAAAATCTCTGCAGATTGCTAACACTTGAGTATTCCTTAGAAATCTTTATCAGGTCAGACTGAGGTTATCCTTAGCTGACCGGGCTGCTCTTGACAAGGCATGCGCAACACTTTGGTGCCCATATATGCCTGTAATGTTTTAATAATGGTTCATCATTGCATGTGGCCCTAACCAACGTGTTTATTTATTGCACCAACATCCTTTA
This sequence comes from Cyrtodaria siliqua, assembly GCA_037043455.1. NCBI lineage: Eukaryota > Metazoa > Mollusca > Bivalvia > Adapedonta > Hiatellidae > Cyrtodaria > Cyrtodaria siliqua. The sequence goes on from JAWPHD010006561.1 coordinate 141,243, forward strand.
TGTTATTGCACAACCCCTACAACCACTGAGAGCAGATCCACACTGATACAAATTAATGGAAGTCAAATGAGACTTAAATCTAATCAGACATGTGCTAATGAGACAGGCTTATCTACTATCACCATTGACATTTTATCACGTGTCCTAAACAAGGAACAATATTGTAAAGAAATATCCAATTGACCAGCGAAATCACTTTTGGAGATGCAAAACTGGGCATTTGTCAGAGTTCTCCGATTTTATAACAAATTATTTTTAGGATGATCTAGTGAAGCAGTTTTTCTAACCGTATGCGAAATAAAAATACAATGCGTGTTTGGCAGCTCAAAAATGCGATTACATGATAGAAGTCCTAAATCTGTGGCCCTGTCTCCTGAATGACAAAGCAAAGAAAAATAAGCCCTATCTCTGGGCAATAAAAACTTTGTAATATGATCGTTTTCCAACGACAATATGAAAGGTTTCTGCACAGCCTTCCCCATGTATCGAACAGTAATGATACTCATTCTTTTATTACAACATCATTGGTTGCCTGCCCCTTTCTGGCATTGTGATTTCAACAATATGAAAGGTTTCTGCACATCCTTCCCCATTTATCGAACAGTAATGAGACTCATTGTTTTATTACAACATCATTGGTTGCCTGCCCCTTTCTGGCATTGTGATTTCAACAATATGAAAGGTTTCTGCACAGCCTTCCCCATTTATCGAACAGTAATGAGACTCATTGTTTTATTACAACATCATTGGTTGCCTGCCCCTTTCTGGCATTGTGATTTCAACAATATGAAAGGTTTCTGCACAGCCTTCCCCATTTATCGAACAGTAATGAGACTCATTGTTTTATTACAACATCATTGGTTGCCTGCCCCTTTCTGGCATTGTGATTTCAACAATATGAAAGGTTTCTGCACAGCCTTCCCCATTTATCGAACAGTAATGAGACATTGTTTTATTACAACATCATTGGTTGCCTGCCCCTTTCTGGCATTGGGATGCTTTTTTATATTATTGATGATGCATGCTTACCAGTACCAAACACAGGGTTCCAATCTCCTGATCGTCCAATGTCCCTGAATGTCACTCTAAGCTTTCCTATGAGACTATCTTCGGATTTTGCTGCCATAACAATCTTACATTCACAATCTTGCTGACTAGTCATACCTTGAAAACACATGAAGACTGTAAATCTGTAAATGTGTTCGGCCATTTGCCTCTTTAAAAACTATACGTCTCCGGAGATCCTCCAGTAATGAATGCATCATATTCTTTTGCAGAGTTAAATCATGCAGAAAAACTGGATCATTCCCTCTTTGATTTACATTTTGCTAGAATAACTCGAGGAGCTGACGAGTGTATCTAACTACTGGATTCTGGCGTCGATTTTGCTCTGGAGATTTGTATTCAGGCGGGTTTTTTTTTTGTCACACATGTTTCCAGTGTACTGTTCCGCGCCACAAGATTTGCAAAACGAAAGTCGGACTGCACTGTAAGCACCTCATGGAGTCTTGATTAATGGGATGTCAGGCCTTTTGCTCTGTGAAATAGATATCATTACCTTTGTTAAAAAAACTAAAAACAATCATTAAGTGGACGTATGGTGCCTGTTATTTTGATATCATGGAGATAAACAGTGATGATATACCAATTAATGTATTGTTTTCAGACAACTTGGCACTTCTTTGTAACTTAATTGTCTGGCATGTAACC